>PISX010011621.1:29267-64587 GCA_004024625.1 Mellivora capensis | reverse complement strand
CTCTGTAGGACAGGCCCTGTGACATGTCCTTATGCAATGAGTAGTTCAAAACATTCTGAGGGTTTCTAAGTAACATCTGGGTAAGAGCTGTAATAAGATGTTGTTCCCTGAACAGAGACCAATGCCAGAAATTGTGCTATGTAAGGTCAGGACTACGCAGTTATATAAGTTGAGACCCCAAGAGATGGGATTTGAAGTGTACTATCACTAATATTTTGGTACATAAAAGTTGGTGTGTGTGTGTGTGTGTGTGTGTGTCTTTACATTTTATTGCTCTGGATATATTTACCAATTATTTGGGGGCAGGAGGAAACAAACAACGTGGATGTAGTGACTTCGGGTGGGTGATGTGTGTAGATGCAGACGAACACAGTATAGTGTTATCACTCCATCCTGTCTTGCTGAAGCCACTGTGCGGTATTCGAATGCACTTGAACATCCTCATCGGTGCTGAAGAGCTTTGGTGTGGGATTGCAAACAAGTTGAAGCAGAACCGGGCTTCTTCCTGGCGGCCACTCCTGAATAAAGACACGCAGACCAATTATCTTTGTATGTGCTTATTATTCATTCATATCTGCTTTGGTAAAATGTACATCTTTTGCCCACTTCTTAGATGGTTTCTCTCTTCATGATGGAGTTGTATTCATTTGGAAATACTTTTCTCCGGATCAGTGGCTTCTCTTTTCCTTTTCTTCAAGGTGCTCTTTGAAGCACACAAGCTTTGCATTTTGATAAACTCTCTTATCGAGTTTTACAAAGTAGATCAGGCTTTGACTCTCTTATCTTTAAAAATGTCTTCCTAACCCAAGAGGACAAAGATTTTGCCCTGAGTTTTTTTTTTTTTTTTTTTACATTTTACTTTTCTTTCTTTTCTTTTCTTTCTTTCTTTCTTTTTTTTTTTTTTTTTTTTTTTTTTTTTTTTTTTTTTTTTTTTTTTTTTTTTTTTTTTTTTTTTTTTTTTTTTTTTTTTTTTTTTTTTTTTTTTTTTTTAACATTTACATCTCTGGTGGATTTGGCATTTCATTTAAGTCCTGGTGGATTTGGCATTCATTCTTTGGCATGGTGTGAGAAGTTAAGGGTCTCACTGTGTGTTTTTCATGTGAACAGCCCTCTGTGCCCTATGTGAACACCCTGTCTGATGTTTAGCTGGCTGATCTATGGGGCCACCCAAAGCTGACCATTTTCTGCAAAATTTCCCTAGTTTGGATATTCAAGCAGACCCCCAGGCCCCTCAGATCCTGGTCACACTCATGCAGAGCATCCAGTAAAGATGTAGGAGAGGAGGGCCGCCAGACAAGGGAGCTGGCAGGCAGCCCTGGGGGTTCAGCAACTGCCCGCGGGAAGCTCTCCTTTTGCTGTGTCTGCAGACCCAGCACCCTAGGTCTGAGGCAGGAAACTGTTTCCAGCCTGCTGGGAGCTGACAGTGGAGGGGAGAGGTCTGTCTTGCCTCGGGGCACTTAGTTAAGCTAAGGGAGGTCTAACCGGTTAGACCAGTTGCCAAGGTTTCAGGGCAAGTAAAGACAAAAAACCCTGGAAATTAAGTAAGGCTTGTTCAGTCTGGTTGTAAATCAGCCTGGCCCTGCCCCAACCCCTGGAATGCGTCCCGCTTATCACCATCCTGGGGCTCTGTTCAGCTGCCTTCCATAGTGTTATCTACAGGCAGCACCCTGTTATGCCCAAGTTTTCTCATCGGAGAGACCACAAGGAGCCAAGCACCGATGCAATCACACGTTTATTTGACAAGCTTAAGCTTGGGGCCAAGTATACCCGACACAGCAGAGTAGGGACTTGGACCCCAACCAGATTACAGTCAGAGCTTTTAAGGGCAGAGTAGGGGTGGACTCCGTAGTGAGTGAGGACAAAGGGGCTGAGGGATGATGTAAGTGTCCAAGGATTTTTGGAAGCAAGGTCTCCAGGACCTTGAGGGGCTAGCTATTGTTGGGAGAAAGGTTATTTATTACCAGGAGTAAAAATCTTCTCGTGAGACCCTTTAGATGTACATCAGTGGGCCATATGCTTGGGAATGATTTTCGACACTATCTCGGAGGTTTAGAGATAAAGTTTCCTAAAGTAGACTTACAGGATCCTGGTCCGACCTATTGGGGTAGGGGGTCGGTCAGGCTAGGATTGTCCTTAGCAAAACCTCAAGGTGAGGGCAGTTGAGTCCCCAGGGAGAGCCAGTCAGTCTGTTTCAAGGGCTTGTCAGTAGGTAAGGCATTTTAACGGTTCTCCTCTGCCTCTGTTT
The DNA here is from genome assembly GCA_004024625.1 of Mellivora capensis. Lineage (NCBI taxonomy): Eukaryota > Metazoa > Chordata > Mammalia > Carnivora > Mustelidae > Mellivora > Mellivora capensis. The sequence continues at coordinate 62,342 of PISX010011621.1, read as the reverse complement.
TCCACATCAGCTCAACTTGAGGTGGAATTGCCTTAATTTTCTTGGCCTCCACACACTCCAGCTGGCCTGGTGTCTTCCCCCATGCCCCTCCCCTCCCTCCCTGCTGCAGGTCTGATTTTCTGAGTCAGTTTTGCGTTGAAATATATATATGTAGAGTTGCATATTTGCAGTGTCTTGTGAGCTAAGAAAAGTTTGTCTCAAAAAGACTCTGACTCTGGAGAAGCAGACAGGAAAGTCATAAAGGATGGAAGAAAAAAAGAGGAAGGAAGTTTAAAAAAAAAAAAAAAAAGCTGCAGCCCAGGAGGTTTCTTGCAGAAATTCCAGAGGCTTATAAGCCAGCTGGAACCTTTAAGTTTGCTAAATAAGCAATTTAGTTCGACAATGATGTATCGTTTAATTTGGCAATGATGTATCCTTTAATTTGGAAATTATGTATCATTTAATTTGGAAATGATGTATCATTTAATTTGGCAATGATGTATCAAAGACCTTAGACAAGTCCTTATAAAGGTCTAAAGGCCGTCTCACCTTTAGGCTGATGGGAACAAACCCGCCCCCTCAGGTATATGCCCACTTCAAAGAGTCCATTTCTCAATTCCCAGGTGTTTCTATGGATGGAAGGAGGAGTCCCGGGGTAAGGACATCTGCAGAATCCCCTTAACAGGGGCTGACTCAGCTGTGAGGAAGGCCCTTCTTGCTGCAGCTTGGAATGCCTATGTGATAGTTGGAGCTGCTGCAGCCATCCTGAGGCCATGAGGAGGACAGGAGAGCTTGGAGTTGCAAGGAGGCTGCCAGCCTGGGGTTGCGTCCCTCCAAGAGAGAACACACCCTTCCCCTGTTTATGGGATTAATTCCCAATGTCTGCTACTGGAAGCCCAAAGTAATTTCCAAGTAATAAGATGAGGACACAGGAACAGTGAATGTCATGTGTGGGGTTGAATTAGCCACTTGAGATCAGTGAATCCTCAAGACCAGCACAGAGCTGCTTTATTCCCATACGTCTGTCTGCCCTTTTGTAAGGCTCTTCACAGACCCAGTGAAACCCCAAGTAGGCTTCAAGATGAATGGGTAGAAAACTGGACATTGGCCCTGTGATAATCCAGAGCTTTAGAAGAGGGTCAGGACTGGGGGCATTACTGGGTGTCCACTGTGATGGTTCTATGTCACAGATGAGAAAGTGGAGACGCACTCCCCGCCCAAGACATGCTCCTGGAGAAAGGGAAACGCAAGCTTAGCTTCTCTGTGTGCTCGCTCTCCTGGGTACCCCGTCGTAGTCCTGGTGTTTGGGGGAGCTGTGCCTCTCCCCTTTAAATATCCATTTCCCAGGTTTATGGGAGTGTAATGGACAAATAAAATTGTATGTATTTATGGTTTACAGCGTGATGATTTGATATAGGTACACATCGTGAAATGACCACCCCAGTGAAGTGAATGAACACACCCATCACCTTCGGTAGCGATCGGTTTCGGTGTGCACGGTGAAAACACCTAACATCTGCTGTCCCAGCAGATGTGAAGGATATGAAACAGTATTAGGAACTAGAATACTAGATTCACCGTGCTGAGAGGTGTCCACAACAGTCCTCTCCTAACCGGAAGCTCATGCCTTCTGGGCACCCTCTCCCCAGCCCCCCGGTACCCACTCTTCCAAACTCTGTTTGTGCCAATTTCATTTTTTTATTGTTAAGATTCCACGAATCGGTGAGATCGTGTGGTATTTCTCGATCTGTGTCTGGCTGATTGCACTTGGCGTAACGTTCTCCAGGTCCGTCCGTGTCGTCACAAAGGGCAGGATCTCCTTGCTTCTCCTGGCTGAGTCGTGTTGCATTGTGTGGATGGGTCACCCGTTCTTTCTCCCTCCGCCCATGGGAGGGAGCCTGGGCTGTTTCCATGTCTTGGCCGCTCAGACGAATGCTGCCATGAACATGGGGTGGAGGTATCTTTGAGATCCTGTGTTCCTTTCCTGTACACAAACGCCCAGGAGTGGAATCCCTGGGTCCTAGCTTAACTCTATTTTTCATTTTTTTGAGGAGCCTGCCTACTGTTTCCCAGAGTGCTACAACAGTGCGAGAGGGTTCCCCTTTTTCCGCATCCTTGTCAACATGTTTCGCCCCACCTGCCTGACGACGGGCATCCTGCCCAGTGTGAGGTCACGTCTCACTGGGGATCTCCGTCCTGCCCGCACGCGCACAAGGGGAAGGTTCCGCAGCACGGCTGCAGCCACGGCTTCCACATGATGTTGCTCAGGGAAAACTGGGGAGGCACAGGACTCCGGGTTCTCCTGTGCTGCTCCACTGCCTCGGCTACCCGTGTGACCACCGCATGGTATCGGGGTTCAGAGCCGGAGGCCAGGGGCCGCGCCTCGGAAGGGTCCCTGGAGAGGTCAAAGAGCAGAGGTGGGCTGTGCTGGGTCACGCCGTCCCCGGAGCAGGGGCAGATGCCTCGGCTGTAGCAGGCCCCCGCCCCCTTGGGGTGGAACCGTGGTGTCACGTAGTGGACCTTCCAGAGTCTTCCGCCTAAAGACAAAGAGAGTGGTGAACTCCTGACCTAAGTACCAGCCCCGGGGAAATCACCAACATCCCATCCAAATAAAGAGGAGAGGAGAAAAGCAGGTGTGTCTATACGGTGTGCTCCAGGCACACAGAGGCAAAGGGACTCGTCCCAAAGTGCTCGGTGAGGCTGCCTGCAGGGATGACGCCCACATGTGCCGTGCTTTCTCCATTCTTACAGTTCCCGCTATTTGCAATTGTTCCACATCCCCGTACTAGTTTCGGTAACAGAAGCAAATAGGGCACATCAACACGGTGATTGGCAAAGAGCTTGCTGCGTTCTCAGGGGGTACATTTGGGTACAGGGCAGATAATAAAGCCAGTCAGAGGGAGGCATGGGGTAGAGCCCTCAGATTCCCTTCCCCTGGACATGTGCCCAGCACCAGCCATCATTCCCCATGAGATATGGATTCTTCTCAGCTTCTCAGAAAGAGATTTGCTCTGTGATGCTGCATTTCATTCATAATCATGGCCAGACTGTGGTGCCAGATGCACAAAGACTCATCTGCATGTCACCATGGCAGGTTTTTTTTTCCCCTCAGTGAGATGAACATCGTCCTTAGTAGACTGCCCACCATACCATGGGTGGGCCTCGCCCCATCAGTTGAAGATGTAAGAGAAAGCAGAATGAGGTCCCTAAAGAGGAAGGAGTTCTGCCTGCAGAGCACAACACAGACCCTCTGCCTGAGTTTCTAGCCTTTGGACTCAAGATGGCAGCATCCACTCCTGCAGGACTGTGGGCTGGCCCTGAAGATTTCAGACTTGACTGTCCCCACAGGCACACACGACACAGTTCTTGAAAATTGCTCTCTCTGTTTCTGTCCACCCATTCGTCTACATCTGTCTTTATCTTCCATCTCTATTACCCATTATCTACCCATCTACCTCTCGGCCAACTCTCTCATTATCTCTTAATCAGTCTATTCTATCATCCATCCATCCATCCATCCTTGATCTATCATCTGTTTATCCACCCATTTGTCCATCTATCCATCCATCCATCCATCCAGATGTCTATTCATCTACCCATCCATCTACGCTCTTCTCTCCTTCCCTCACTCCCTCTTATCCTCCCCCATCCTTCCCTCCATCCATTTATCCATCCATCCATCCACCCACCCTCTTTTCCTTCCATTCATTCATCCATCCATCCATCCATCCATCCATCCATATGTCTATTCATCTACCCATCCATCCACCCTCTTCTCTCCTTCTGTCCCTCCCTCCCTCCCCCCTCCGCTCTCTCCACCCACTTATCCATCCATCCATCCATCTATCCACCCTCCCTCCCTCCCTTCTTTCCTTCCATCCATCCATCTATCTATCCATCCATCCCACTCTGGGTTCTATTTCTTTGAGGCGGGGGGATCCTTCCCCCTGCACCAGAAAAAGGCATGTACTCACTGTCCTTCTCGTGCCAGCGTGCTGCGTGGAGGTACTTCCCACAGTAATGAAAGAGGAACTCGTGTGCTGAGTGCTCAGCAGTCCCTCGAAGCAAGGGCACCAGGCTACGGCCATCGATCACCCTGATTCAGTGAAGAGACAGAAGGAGGAGTGAGACCAAGGCTGCTCAGCCTGCCCTGCACCTGAAAGTGAAACTCTAAGCTCGTAAGGGCCTTGCTAAGGGCCAGAGGAACAGAGATGAGCTGTCTCCCCAACTCTGTCCAGATTGCAAGTTGCTGAGCAAGAGGCATGTCGCTGTTTCTAAAGACAAAGTCGCTAAGTTGTGGGGTCACTTGTTACACAGAATGGCATACACAGTGTGCACACAGACATACACACACCATTCCACTCTTGCCTGTCATGGTCGCGTGACCATATTTTAAAAAGTCCTCGATCTGAACTTAATGTACAAATGTACTTTTCCTTACAGTTGTAAAACACTTTTATTTCAATTATACCCTAATTACGATGGTTCCATATCCTGTGTCTACTTGGCTGGGTCACGGTGCTCAGGGATTTGGTGAAACACCAGGCTGAGGATTGCTGTGAAGGCATTTTTTAGACACGGTTAACATCCACGGTCAGTGGACTCTGAGCAAAGCAGCGCACCCTTCACAAGGAAGGTGGGCCTCGCAGAATCAGTTGACGGCTGCCAAGAGCAAAGACTGAGGTTTCCCAGAGAAGACGGAATTCTGCCTCAAGAGCATAACAGGGGAATTCTGCCCGAGTTTGCACCCTGCTGGCCTGCCATAAGGATTTCAATTTCTTACCCTCCACAGTTGGAGGAGCCAATGCCTGAAATGCCTTATTTCATAAACACACGGACACCCACACATACACTGTTGGTTCTGTCTCTCTTATACAGGACTATTTATTTGTCCCCTTAAATGGAGGAATATCAGACTATTATCAAAATACTTACTACTTTCTTTTATCTTGGATTAGGAACAGTCTTCGGTTCTGTGCTAATATCGAAGTGATAAGTCATTTTTATAATGTGCTGTGATAGCCTCATCAACGAGTGGGCAAGAGTGCACCTCAGGAAATCATAGGGAAATGTGTTTCAATGGATCGACTTGTAATGCTTTCATCCCGCCGCCATTGTTGTGCTGAGTTATAAAATCTTACCAAAACGGCAAAATAAGTAGATGGACCCCATATTTTATTTAATCATGTTTTACTGAGTATGATTATTTTGCAGTAGGCTGTCCCCTCCCTTTGAGGATGTGAGAACTTTCTAAAGGTTCTCACATCATGGTAGGATTTCTCCCCTATGTGTGAAATAGTAAAAGGACAACTTTCACCAACTGGGAAGGGAGGGGGTCTCATGACACATGTACCTGTCCTGGGGCACATCGCCGCCCCCCAGCTGGACCACGGTGGGGAAAACATCCATCAGGCTGGTGGGTTCGTGGATCACTCGGCCAGCCGGCAGCACCCCAGGCCAGCGGAAGATCCCTGGCACGCGGATGCCACCTTCCCAGCCTCCCATCCCTTTGCCACCTGTAAGGAAGTGTCGTTAGAATTCTCCAGGAGATGGTCCCATCCACATACACACCTGGGCACACCTGTCTGTCTCTGTACATGCCTGGTTACCCCACACATAAGCACACATGGGGGCAGCCTGCATTTCCTAAAAACGGTTTGCAGCAATAATTCCAGAACCTCATCACTGCCCTGTGGGCAGGTGGAGTCTATATGTTCTTCTTTTAAGATCTGGCAGGTCTTTGTGACCACAGGAACACACAGGGTGTGCAATGCATGGCTTCAGAATTATAAGTGAGACTGAAATTTCACACCATGCATGGCTGGTGACTCTCGTCTTCCTCTGTCCTTTTTCCTTCTGGAAGGACTAGGATTTGGGTCTGGGAGCCCCTTCTTTTCCTCCTCTCCCACCTGCTCGCCATACATCCACCTGTTCCTTTACCCCCTTTCCTGGTTCTTCTTCATTTCTGGGACCCCAGCAATGGCTTGGGGCCAATTGGCTCTTCAGGAAATGCAAAGAAGTGCTGATAAAGCAATTCTATGTTACAGAAGGTGAGTTGCAGACAGGGAGGGATGTGTTCAGAATCTTGCTAAATAAGTGGGTTCTTTGTTGCTGTTCAAAAACTGTCATGTGCCTGCCTTCCCTTTGTACTGCTGCATAACAAGTTAGGGCAAAGGAGCAACCTCGCTCCTGTGTGCTAGGTCTCCGTTCTGTATGCTGGGAGTCGGGCATGGCTGGGTGGCTTGGCAGGTACTCCATTCTGGGTCTCACAGTCGGAAATCAAGGGGTAGGCTCTTTGTAGAACATACCACTGGGAACGATGAGAAGTTACTGTACAGCTCGGGGACATGTATGGAGGACTGGAGTGGGAAAATCCCCTCACAAGTCACAGGAACGGACACCGTCAACTCCCATTGTTCCCTGGAATGATGTTCTACAAAGTCGCCGCGCATACTGAATCACGACTCTCAGGTGTGTGTAATACATGGCCTGGTTCCAGGAAGACTCTGGTCCCCGTATTCTCATCAGTCAATCAGTACATTCCTGTGTGCTTGGTTTTAAGACTCCTTATTGGTTAGAAATCATGAATCATTTGCACGGGAGTCACGGCCAATAGTGCTAGAACTCGTGTCTGGGTGCAGCCCATCTAACACATGTATTTTCTCCATAGGATGAATGGCAAGCGTCTTGCCATTGGGAACAGGGGACAGCCTTTTAGCACTATGGCCAGGGACCATTTCAGGGAGCAAAGTCACCAAAAAAAGCAAACGAAACCGCAGAAACGTGGCCATGAAAGAGACCATGAAAAGGACCCATGTCTATGTCTGAGAGATGAAATATAGGCACAGGGTGACCGCACTCAACCGTGGTTGACAATGTGCATGGCGGGCAACTAATATCCTTACTGCTGTCCATATGAGTGCAAAGGCATTGCAAGTACTGATTTTGGGGTTGCAGATAAATTTTAGCAAGTAGATGACGTCATAAGTATGGAATCCATGAATCATGGAAAAAACGACCGTTTCAGACTTTTAAAAAGACGGCAATATAAAGTTACCATGCCCTAAATCTCACAAGATAGGGTGGAATACAGGGACACACGTAACTAAGGTTTTAGTTACAGTGCGATGTTTGATTTAGGATGGCATTTCTTTTCATTTTATCTTGATTACTTATTTGTAGATCTCCATGTCCTACTAAAATATAAGCCCTTTAAGGGAAGGGCATGTATCTTTTTTTCTCTCTCTTGGCACGCGGATAGGATTTGGTGTAGAGCAGCTGTTCAAGAAATCCCCCTTTGAAAGCGTGCACTCTTTCCCGCTTCTGCTTGCTCTCCAGGCTGTATCACTGAGAATCATTTGGTGGGTCCCACATCTGCCTCTCAACCTCCAATATCCATTAGTCTCACCTCGGAATATCCCATTCCATCCCCCCAGCTGGCCGTGTCCGTCTCTTGCCTCCAAATGTCCTCCGTGATCAGAGGTGAAATACGTGAATGTCATGTTTTTCAAACCATTGACTTCGACTGCTTTAAGGATCTCACCTTTAAGAGAAACAGAACAATTCAGGATAGAGCCAATGAATCACCACCAGCAAATTCAACCCAAATTTGCCCTTTCTAGCTAGAAAGTCCCATAAGGGGACTGTGTTGTTACTGTCATTACGAATGTGGTCACACAGTGTGAACCCTTTCTGATTTTCCTGATTCTACAGGATTCAGAATCTTGTTCACAAAGGTATCACTAATACAGAAAACAACATAAATGGCTAAAGCCAATATGGCAGCAACGGAGTGTCCAGAATGGGCACTGTTGGCATATGTGTCCATAATGACTGCATGGGGTCGGAGCGTGGTAAGAAAGAGTCTGATGGGAGAATCCCGTCGAGATAGGAGGAACCCAGAGCTGTGAGCGTCCATCTGTGTGTGTCTGCACATGGGGGCCAAGGCTCAGGAGAGCAGCACCGTCTACCAGCCAAGCACTCACTTTATCCACGGAGGCCAAGTGCACATCTACAGCCCTGAAAGTAAAGATTTTACACCACATGGGGACTGTGCAGCACTGGAAATGCATGTTTCTAGAGCACGATGTAATCCACTCTCCTGTTTTGGGGTTGTCTAGCTCTTTCCTTGGTGCACCGTAGCACTATGGTTGTCTCAGGATAAGCCCTCGCACCCTGCAAGGATTTAGATGTCTGCATTCTTTTAAGAATCTATATACACCTGAAGGGAAGGTAACACTGTATCTACTACACATCGAAGTAAAAACAAACACAATGTACAATCTCATGGCTCTCTCTGGGCTTTCTCAAGGCCACGGGAGGAAAGCAATTTTGGTCTGTTGCCCTGAATGATAAAGCTTTCTTGCTTCACATCCTGCAATGTCTCATGACGGCTTTATTTTTTTAAAAAGATTTCATGTATTTATTTGAGAGAGAGAGAGAGCATGAAGATGGGGGAGAAGTAGATGGAGAGGGAGAAGCAGACTCCCTGCTGAGCAGGGAGCCCCGACATGGGGCTTGATCCCAGGACCTGGGGGCCATGACCTGAACTGAAGGTAGACTCTTAACTGACTCAGGCACCCAGGTGCTCCTCATGATGGATTTAAATAATGTGCTTTGTAAAAGGATGATTTTGTGTAGAAGCAGGCTGAAGGAACACGTGAATGATATGGGGAACTTTCTCCCAATTCTTTGCCTTTTTTCTTCTTCTTTACTGCAGCTTGGTTCATGTGAGGTGGCCCATCTGTTACGAAAGTTGAGCAATGAGGCCAAGACCGAGTGACGCATGGCTGTGCCTTGACTCACCTACAAGCCAATCCATCTCCTCCACATTGTCGCCATATACGCCATGCTGACTTTTCCCGAGAAACCGTTTTGTGGTCACCAGGGGAATGTGAACATGCAGCAAGGACACAAAGAGAAGGAATGGCCTGTGCCTATTCCTGAAAGAAGAAAAACATCCTTCAGACACGATGGCACCTGTTGATGGCAACACTATCTGAGCCATCTGAGTCCTTGAAACCCATCACCCCATCGGGGTTCCTTTAAGAAATTCCAAAGATGATACAGAGACTCAGGTCCTATGAGAACTCATCTCCTCCTTAAAAATGGGATTACCTTTCAATATAGGAAACGGCCTCACGTAGCACGTGACCCGCTGTTCTTTCCAAAACCATGGGCTGCTCTATGACGTCATGGTTTCTCATCAGGATACAGTTCCAACGACGCACAAACCCAAAGCTGGCGTACCAGGAGATGAAGAAGAGGAAGATGAGGCTGGCTGCCCCTAGGACTACCTTCCAGGACACGGAGATGAACCCGCAAGTCTTACCAACCGCAACGGTCAGGACCCCCAGAGCCGCCATCTGGGTGTAGTGCCGTAGTCTGGATCTAGTCATGGCGTCCACTTCTGGGGGCCTGCCCGGCTGACAGTCATTCACAAGCGTGAAAGGCATGCCATAAAAATAGTCAAATCCATGGTTCAGTGGATGGTGGCAGTGATCATTGCGGGATTCACAGTTGACGCCCTGGTGCCATTTTCCTGAAGATAAGAGCAAGAAGTCAAACAAGAACACACATAGACGTGCTCTGTTTGACCCCAGTCATCTTCTCAATAATTTGGATTACATACTTACACTGCCCTTTGCAAATACTGAACAAACGTATGGAGGTCATGAGATTAAAGGTTCAAGATTTTCTGGGCTGTTAGGAATTATAAATTTGCAACCCAAGTCTATTCTGCTATTAAATAACTCAGAAAATGCCATTTACCGATATTTCTTACTTTAAAGACAGCCCCTTGATAAAAGGAGTGGTTCTACAATAATCTTATGATAGAGTACAAGTAACCAAGTAAGCAAGAAATGCTTCTAACAGATTTTTTTCCTAAAGGCAGTAATTTTATAATATCATTGAGATGGAACATGAGAAAGCCCATATATCAGATTCTAGGAGGATATACAAGAATTGGGTTCTCTCCAGATGCTCAGCCAGCTTAAATTTAGCTACAAAATAGGACAGTAAAAGGGTCCAATGTACTAGTCATCATAATTTCCAAGTACAGAGGTTAAACGGGGTCCCTGCCCTGTTCTTCCCTCCCATGGATCACAGAGGGTCTTCAGAACCTGTGGAATTGGTTCTAGTTCCAAGCCTGGAGACATCCCTTTCTATCCCTGCTTACATTTAAGGAAGTGAGAATGTCAGGATGGGGTGGAACAGGTGGAGAAGGAAAGTATACAGGATGGTCTCCATCGTGTCCACTGTCTACCATTTGGAACGTGAAGAATGGCCTTGTCTAAGTTTAGATGGGGTGTGTACACCAGAAGAATAAAGATTCACAGAAGGAACCGATACACAGGTCTGCAAGTCCAATAAACAGAAAATGAATCCACTTACCTAGTTTTAAACACAATTCCACGCACAGAGTACGAGATACATGTGGTCGTGGGCTCAAGGACATTGGATCATTGACACAATGGTGGTGAGTGGGTAATGGAAAGTTCCAGTCAATTTGGGTGGGTAAGAAGCTTTGCTCTACTTCTCAGGATTGAGAAGATAAATACAGGTGATAGAGCAGATGTGTACAAAGTTCTTGAAATGCCCTTGAAAATGGGATATGCAATATGCTGAGTATCTGTGTCTCCCTAAAATTCCTATGTTGAGACCTGACCATAAGGGTGATGGTATTTGGAAGTGGAACCTTGCATAGGAGATCAGGTCCTCAGGATGGAGCCCCCATGAATGGGATTAGTGCCCCCAAAGAGACCTTCACGCCTTCTTCTCACATGTGAGGACATGGAGAGAAGACGGTCATCTCTGAAGCAGGGCGAGGGTCCTCACCAGACATGGAGTCTGGATCTTGGATGTCTTGGCCTCCAGAACTGTGGGAAGTAAGTCTACATAATCTCTATTTCTAAAGTAGCAGGAAATTTTAAAAGAGGGGGGGGCGGAAGGGGCCCGTGTCCAACGCAATCACCACCCTGATAAAGTGGGGTTGTCACAGTCCTCTCTGAACTCAACAGTGACTCTGAGTGTGAAAGAGCTGGTAAGGAATCAAATGAGACCCCCGGAAACACAGAGCTGATCAAATCTTTCCTTGACCGAGGAGTTGGGGAAGACACCCTCATCATCTGGCCTCGGAGATTCCTGTTAAGAGGAGACACTACTTCTAAACACACAGGCTGAGCAAGGAATGAAAGTGTTTCCAAGCATCTGGTCCCATGACAGGTGGGTGCCCATCTGTAAGGAAGCCATGTAGCAGGTGTCAGAGTGCCGTTCTCAGATAGGGGGTCTTACAAGGTTGGCCCCTGCCTAACGATGTGTGAGCAATCGGCTGTTCAGAGGATTTCCATCATTCCCTAAATAATTAGTGTGGCTCTGTGTCTAAAATGTTTGCACAACGTGGTTTTGCTGAATGCCTGCTTTCCTTCTGGAGGCTGGAGTTTTGTGGAGGGTGCCAGGCAGCGGGTGTCTAGGAGACCAACCCCTAATCCAAAGCATGGGAATGAAAGGAAAGAGGCAAATCTCCCAAGAGGTTGAATTAAAACAGCTTGTCAATGACAGAAGTTCCAATCGTGTGACCGATCCAACAGAGATCATATGGGGCCAGCACCCAGTTTTGGTTCTGACATGTAACTTTTTCCCCTAGGGAAACAGGCTGACCCTCCTGTTCCCTAAATGGTATGAGTACCTATAAGGCCGGTTGCATAACCTTGCTGGTGCAGGATTCTCGCAAACGTGGTTTCGTTCGCGGGGAGTCCACCCGACCCGGCGTTCCACTGGAGGGCGCGGTACCCATCATTGGCTTCCATGCCTGTGGAACAGAGCACAGAGCAAGCACTCATTCTCCTTTGACTACAGCAAGGGTTCTTGGCTGGAGAGGAAGCTGGCCCACACCAGTGGGATCTTCACCCTGTCTGGGGTTGGTCTGGGTTGTCACCATTGCAGGAGGGGTGCTACGGGCATCAGCTGGGGGAAACACCTTACAGTGCTCAGGTTGCCCCCACCATAGAGAATCATCCAGCCCAAATGTCAGCAGTGCTGAGGTTGAGAAACCTCACCTTGGCATGAGAGAGTCTGTCTGTTTCTCTCTATCATCTCTCCATCCATCCATCCATCCATCCACCCACCCATCCATCCATCCATCCATCTCTTCACACATCTATTCAAGTATCATCTATCTAATCATCTATCTATCATCAACTACTTACCTACTTACCTATCCATCCATCCCTGTATCTATCTATCTATCTATCTATCTATCATCTAACTCTATCCATCTATCCACATATCCATCCACCCATCCACTCACCCACTAATCTATCCATCTATGCACCTATCCATCCATCTATCCATCTACTAATCTATCATCTATCAATCTATTATCTATCATCTAACTCTATCCATCCATCCACATATCCATCCACCCATCCACTCACCCACCAATCTATCCATCTATGCACCTTTCCATCCATCTTTCAATCTACTAATCTATCATCTATCAATCTATTATCTATCATCTAACTCTATGCAACCATCCATATATCCATCCACCCATCCACTCACCTGCCCATCTAGTCATCTATGCACCTATCCATCCATCTATCAATCTACTAATCTATCATCTATCAATCTATTATCTATCATCTAACTCTATGCAACCATCCATATATCCATCCACCCATCCACTCACCTGCCCATCTAGTCATCTATGCACCTATCCATCCATCTATCAATCTATTAATCTATCATCTTTCAATCTATTATCTATCATCTAACTCTATGCAACCATCCATATATCCATCCACCCATCCACTTGCCCATCCACCTAGTCATCTATGCACCTATCCATCCATCTATCAATCTATTATGTACCTATTATCTATCTATCATCTATCTATCTATCTATCTATCTATCTATCTATCTATCTCTATCTTCTATCTCTGTATCTTCTGTCCATTATCTATGGTAATGGTTCCCAACCAAAGGTAATTCTGTCCCCCAGGGAACACTTGGCAAATGCCCGGTGACATTTTTGGTTGTCACAACTCGGTGGGGAGAGTGGCTGCTACTAGCATCTTGCACATAGAGACCTGACCCCCAGCACCTCAGAATGTGACTATGTTTGAAGATAAGGTCTTTAAAAGAGATAGGGTCTTTTAAAGAGGTAAAAAAGAAGTCATTGGAGTAGGCTCTGATCCCATAGGACTGGGGTCTTTATAGGAAGAGGAGCTATAGACAGATGACCACGTGAGGACAGGAAGAGAAGGCAGAGTCTATAGGCCAAGGAGAGAGGCCTCGTGGGGAACCAGCCCTACCCTGGATCTCAGACTCTGAGCCTCCAAGATGGTCAGAAAAGTAATCTGTGTCGTTTCGGCTGGTCCATCTGTGGTATTCCATACAGCAGCTCAGACAGACTAACACATCAATATTCCAGTATGTGAATGTACTGGCTTATTAACCCCCTCTCCGACTGATGAACTGTGTCCGATGTACAGACAATGTACGGTGCTGCTGCGAACGTTCTCATTCCTTCTTTTGTGGAACTTGCATGGGTGCACATGTTGGGCGCCTACTTAGGAATTGCTGGGTCATGGGTGTGCATGCTTTCAGCTTAAGCAGACACACAAACACATCAGGGCCCCTTCCTGCAGCCTCAGGGTGCATCTCACCAACCTTGTCCCTTTCTGACTCTGACCCTCCTGCTTTCCCGTTAGAAGGACCTTTGTGGTGACACTGGGCCACCTGCATAATCTAGGATAACGTTCCCCTCGGAAGATCCTTCAACTAGCCCCAGCTTCAAAGTCCCCTTTGCCATTTAAGGAATTAGGATGTGGGATCTTTGGGAACCATCCTTTAGCTCCCTACACGCTCACCCAAAGCCTATCTGAAGTCATGACCACACACCCTGATGGACTAAAATACTTAAGCAAATAAACACAATGTCAACGATAACCAGCTACTCTTGCAGAGTCCCCGTCTCTGAATTCCCCATCAACCCAATCATCGCACGACTACCTAAAACACAGCAGTTTTCATGTCATTCGAGGGGATGCCACTGCAGATTATATGTGCACCATTTTCCCCTGGACCTGGACCATCGCTGATCCTATTGAGGACAAGTAACGAGTGGACGCAGACGTGCCCCTTTCTCGGTCGTCCCCGCAACACTGACCTGATCTGAAGGAGTGCCTCCCCGTGAGGAAGGAAGATCTGCTGGGGGTGCAGAGGGGGGCGGCTGCCAGGTGCTGGGTGAGCCTCACGCCTTCTGCTGCAAGCTGGTCGATATTGGGTGTCCTGAGCAAACCACACACAAACATCCCTGTCAAGACAGCACTCACAGGGATCGCTGCACCAAAGGGCACGGCACGGAGTACATCAGTGTTTCTTGAGGGGTTTACGATTCGTTGCATATGATGTCTTGCAAAGGCAGATGAACCCCTCCCCAAAACAACCAGCATGAGCACATGGACTGAGGACCACTTGCTGCAAAAGGGGCTGAGCCCTTATCCCGGGGTCCGGGGCTGCAGCCCAATCCACTGCATGCACAGCCACCCTCTGAGCCCACCGTGTCACCCGGAGGTCTTGTGGGCCAGGAACAAGCCTCTCTGGATGCTGTTGCTGTGTGTAGCAATAAGAGTTGCACACCGTCTTGGTCTTACTGTCTGCTTCTGTCTGCCAGGAGGCTGTGGTCACACCAACCTACCGGCTTGCAAAGGTGGGTCCCCTACAGCTTGCTACCCTTTGCTCCTCTGTGAGCACGCTCTAGTTCACAAATGGGAAACGGTCTACCCAAGCCAATGGGGAAGGAACGCCATGCCTTTCCTGCTTGTACCACCAAGTTTCCATGTGGGTGGTTTAAATGGCAGAGGGCAAGTGGATTAGAGAGACACGGGAAGACATGAAGACTGGCCAGAATAAAATGTGTGAGAGCCGATACCTAAAACTTCCTTACTGGGCAGGTGTTCCAACGGCCCAAGGTCAAAGGCATCTTTGGAGAGGACTTGAGGCATGGCAGGAGGCCTTCCTTATTGAGTATGAGTGTTGGTGGAGGGTGCTGAGGGAATTGACAATGGTCCACAACCATTACCTATGGGGGAGAGGAGCCTCCGTGTCCCTGTTCTCCCAGTGCCCTGGGAGAAGCACGCAGACGTGACCATGGCTTTGCTGAAGGTCTGTGCCGATCCAGGCCAAGTCATCGCGCTAGTAGATGCTATCTTTTTGGACACAAGCCTCTTCCAGAGCCTTGTGACCCAGAGGATCCCCGTCCTTAGGTTTTTGTGGAGAGAGGACAGAAATACGATGACTCCTAAAGGAGCTGTGGGTGAACTGAAGGACTTCTGGGAGCTGGTGGGCATCCCAAAGTCCTGGTGTCGCTTTTCGGATTCAAGAACTTCAGACGCATCAAAACCATCGCCAAGACCATCCTCCAAACGTTGTGGTAAACGCCTTTCTTACTAACTCAGATGGGTGTTGCCAGTTTTGAAGAACACATTTTTAGTTTTAATTGTTGCTTTTGTTTGGGGTGAACATAGTATACGTTGTGTTAAAAAATGAAAAACTACAAGTATGTTCTTCAAAGTCCTTGAAGCTGGTGACACACAGAGGTCAGGGGCAAAAGGACGGCGTTCAAACTATATTTGGTATAATTGCATGGGAGGCCAGTAAATAACTTCTAAATTAGTGTAGTAATATAATAGTGTAACACCTTTGGAGATTATTCATGTGAAAAGCTGCATTTTCGGAATTCCTGTGTTATCTTTAGACCCAATGACTTCTTAGTCAACAGAGTGATCTCCCCATTTGCAAGGAGACAAGCAAAGTTGGGAGACTGAGCCCCTTGTCCCTGGTCATGGAGCTAGAGTGCCAAAGGAGGGTTTAACACCTCCGTTAAGTCACACCTTATCCACGTGACTTAAAAAAATCCACTGAGTGTAGCGTTCGAGAGGTTGTGGGACAAGTATGTCCATCCTCAGGCTCATATCTTCCAGTAAGCATGGATTTTATGATCGTTCACAACCACCCGTCCACTTGGGGACCACTAAAGCTTTTTTCCTGATGGCCTTGTTCCTATTTAAAGACAGTGCCCCTTGCCCTCTTGTGTGCAAGCTGCTGTCTGTACTCATTCAGCTGTGGCTTCCCGGCCCGTCCTGCATGCCCAGAAACAACAGCCGAGGTCAGTATTTCAGACACCTGCTCCTCCGGGCAGCTGCTGGGGCCCCGCCACGCCTGTTTTCAGAGAACAGCTGTGTCAGTCAAGACCATTCTGGCCACTTTGCTCCTCTTGGACTTTTAAAAAAAATTGCAACCAACCCAAATACAAATGCTGGTATTAAAAATCACCCATTCTGTGTTCATGCTGGTTGTTTTCAATAACCCAACTGTAAAAATTTACTTTTTTTTAAAAACTAAACTATGAACACGAATTACAAGGGCTTATAGGATTTTACCAATTAAGTATAATTGTATTAGCTCTGACCTATTTTACAGGCTACAAAAGTTCTAACTCTAGCTTGATATCTAATCTATTATGTACCAGCCTACCATCTATCTACCCATCCTTCCATCCTTTTCCATCCATCCATTCACCATCCATTCATTCACTCATCCATCTACCTATCTTTCCATCCATCCATCCATCCATCTTTCCATCCATCCATCCCTTGCTCCATCCATCCATCTTTCCATCCATCCATCCATCCATCCATCCCTCGCTCCATCCATCCATCTCTTCATCCATCCATCCATCCATCCATCCATCTCTCCATCCATCCATCCAACCAACCATCCACCCATCCATCCATCCATCCATCCATCCATCTTTCCATCCATCCATCCACCCATCAACCCATCCAACACTTGTCTGTCTAGCTATCTCTCTTCTATCAAGTATTTATGTCCAACAGATGTCTTCATGATTATCTACATTGTGGAACCCAATGAAAAATACCACAGGTTTCAACTTTGGCACAGAAATCTTCTCCCACAGAATCTCATTCCCTCACTTGGTAAAACATACCCTAAGACAGGAAAAATGCTCCTGATTTTAAATTCTGTGCTTCTCAATCAATTAATGTCATCTCTTTCTTTCCCTAACCAAGCTGATTGGCAAATATAATCCCAAAATATTACTCTCAAGTGCCTTTCATTTTTTAATGCATTCTTTCTCTTTTAAATAACCCTCTGGCCTGTGGGATCAGATATTTTTATTCTAAAAATGAGGGAAAGTATGGGAGTGTCTGAAAATGATACCAATATGCTGAGAAACAGCCCAGGGACTCTCACAAAAAGAATGGATGGGCAGGGCATGTATGAGATTTTCCTGAAAGAAGAGATATCTTTTCTTCCTATTATGCTAATAAAATAAACAGGTTACACATGTATTTGCAGACTGGTTTCTGTCATTAACACATGTCTGGGGCGGGGGTTCACTTCCATGTTTTGCACCATGGTCCCAGAAGGAAAGGTGGAGATCATCCAAAGGCCTTACATGAAGACGGGAAACTGAGGCTGGATGTATGACTAATGGCACAGACAAGGATGTCTGACACCTTCTAGGGCATCTAGGCACACACAGCAGATCCCCTGGTTGCTGGAGAGAATTCTATGGCACATACTTACTCGTGAAAATGGCTTATGTGCTAGAGGAGTCGGAATGATTTCACAGCAAATCCCCAAAGGAAGAAGGCACGGGTGCCTTAGAGCACGTGCACCCGATTCCCCTTGAAAACCAAGACTGAGGTCCGCTGAGGTCCCCACACTGAGTGAGTAGCAGCTTCAGGGGGACAGCTGTCCTATCCTAATCCCTGGTATTTGTGAATAGGACCTGACTTGTAAATGGGTCTTTACAGGTGTAATTAGTTAAGGATCGAGGGATGACCTCATCCTGGATCAGGGTGGCCCTAAAGCCAATGACAGGGGTCCTTTTAAGAGACAGAAGATGAGACACAGACACAGAGGAGAAGCCACGGGAAGACGAAGGCAGAGATAGGAGGGACGCGGCCACCAGCCCAGGGACGCCTGGAGCCCCAAAAGCTGGAAGAGGCAGGAAGGACCCTGTCCTGGTGCCTCTGGAGGGAGCTCAGCCCTGCCCCGCCTGGATCTCAGACTTCTGGTCTCCAGGACTGGAAACAGAAGAAATTCCTGCATCTCAAGTTCCTCCGTTTGTGGTCTTTCCTTCAGGCAGCCCCGAGAAAGGAATACAGCCACCCACCCGAGTGCCACGGTGTTTGAACATTTCAGTTTAAGACCCAACTTCCAGGTCAAAAAAATTATTTCTCGGGGGTTCACGTCTGATGTGCTGAGGGCTTTCCCACTGCAGGCAGGTTTCAAATACATCACAAACCAGATGCATCTCTCTCTCTCTCTCTCACACACACACACACACAACCCCTAGGACCACCAGCATCACCAGCACGTTATACCTGAGCGTATGGTTCCCATAGCAACCAAGATCCCCAAAACCAAGGTCGTCTGCCATTATCAGTAGAATATTGGGTTGAAGGGCGTTTGCCTCTTTGAACTCGGACGTCCTCAGGAGCAAACACAGAAGGAGCAGACCCCACAAAAAGTCCCTGGAGAAACAAGGCCCAAATTAACGTCCGCGATTTGTCATGTTCACTGGGCATTTCCAAGCGGCTTGCTGGGAAGGCACGTGCGTTTGCCCTAAATCAGGATTTACCCTCTCCCCACCCCCTGGGTCCGTAATCCTGCTACTTCGGTGGGGCGCTCCTTAAAGGGCAGACCTGAGGGCCGAGCGCTTGTCTTCCAGGGCGCGCTCTCCCGCCTTTCCCGGCGCAAAGGCGGCCAGAGCGCGCCCTCGGTCCCCGGAGCGACCGCACAGGAGGTCGGCGGACCCAGAGGGTCGGAGCAGCGGGGCACAGGCGTCTTAAAAGGAAGAATGTGGGCTTCAAACAACGACAGGGAGACTGCGCACTGCAGGAGGGACCCAGTAGTGACAACACGGTCTTGGAGCGCGCGTTGCCAGCAAAGCCCCTGCGAGGCGCGCTAGGGACCGCGCGGGAACGGGATTTGGAGCGTCCCGGACGCGTATCCCCGGCCCTGCCCGCCGCGTAACCGGGAGGGACGCAGGGCCTGGGGCGCCCAGGTCCTCATTCCTGGCTGGCAGCTCGAGCGTGCCCCGGGGCCGCCCAGGAGGGCCCCCAGTGCTCTCCTGTCCTTGAATTGCGCCCGGGTACGCCAGGAGTCCCGAGCGAGGGGGCAGGGAAGACCCGGGCCGTACAGGGCGGAGGCGGAGCGTCCAGAGGGTGGTGGAGAGGGAGAGGACGGGGCACGGCCGCGCTCCGGCGAGGGGGTCTTGGGGAACGGGCCAAGTCTTAGGGCTGGGGGCCAGGGCTCCGCTCCTGACGCGGGGGTGGGCAGGGCAAGGCTCCGCTTGGGCTGGGGGGCGCCGGGCCAGCGGCCGGAGAGGGGCGGGGCGGTGTCAGAAGGAGGAAGCCGCGCGCTCTGGGAGGCGGGGAAGCGGGTGCTGGACCGGACGAGTCTCCGAGGGGGGAGGGTGCGGCGGTGCTGGCTTGGGGCGGGGGCGATGGCACCAAGCGAGGATGGGGGAGGACAGGAACGAGCGTGGGGTGGGCGGACGTGCGCTGGAGACGGAGACGTCGCGGTGCTGTTAGGGGCGCGGAACCGGGGGGGACCGAGCGTATCCTAGACAGTGGGGCTTGGGGACACGGCCACACTCCGGGGGGTGGGTGGCAGCGAGCGGGAGGGGGCGTGTGCTGGGCCGAGGGGGCACGCGGCAGCGCTCAGGGGGGAAGAGGGTGCTTTGGGGGCCTGGTGCTGCCGGAGGAGGAGGTACTCGGGAACTCGGGAGCGCGTCCTCCGCAGTGGGGGAGGCGGCCTAGGCCTCGCTCTGCCGGGGCGTGGCCTCCGAGCACCAGCCCGGCGGCTCCCCTTCCTGTCGCCGGCCCTCCCTCCCTCCCTCGCCTCCCGCCAGCCTCCCCTCTCCTCCCGTCCCGCTCCAGCTCTCCGGCCCCGCGTCGCGGCGACTGCGAGACGGACGTTGAGCTGCATTTTGGTGACTCCCAGGCGCACGCACCGCTCGCCCGCCCCGGGGACCACTGTCGCCCAGTGTGCGCCTCCCCCAGCCCTCATGCCCGTCCCGAGTGGGGGCCGCGTCCTTGGGCCCCGCGCACCTGGCAGCGGGCGCGGTGCATCCCCTCGGAGCCCTGGGAGCCATGGCGGCGCGCGGGCCGGGCGCACAGGACCTTGCCCCCAGCGCGCGGAGCCCGGACCCGCCCACGCAGCGGAGCCCTCGGGGCGGTAGGGCCCCGTCCCGCCCCAATCCGTTTAAGCTCCTGTCGCCACGGGCCTTCCGGGAATTTGATCTTGGAAACCGGTTTTCCCGAGTCTCGGTGGCCTCCGGGCGGGCACTCCCGGGAGAGGATGAGGAACCCGGGCTGGATCTGGGCTCGGGGACCCCCAGCAGTTTCCAGCAAGTTCTGGAAAGTTCTGGGGACTGCTCCCGCGCGGTCAGGCAGTCTGGATGTCAATTCTGTTTCACTAGGGTCCGGGATGCCATCCCCCTTCTCTATGGCCAAGGTGGGGGCAGGGGTCAGGTGTGAGCTAGGCTAGTTAGACCCTCACCCACAGAACTTGATACTAGGGCGGTGGTCTGTCTGGTGGTCCTCTCCCCGTCCTGGTCCCCATTAGCTGCCCAGAGTTCTCTTTGTCCCTTTCCGACTTTGTTCTGCATTGTGGGGAGATAGTCATTGGGAATTCAGGCTTGCCAAAAGCTTGAGAGTTGGGGCAGTTTGCTGAGGGATCTGTTCGGAGAAAAGACGGTTTTGCCTTAGAACTGGCGGCCCTAGTTGGCTCACATTTCCCGAGAGTCCTCCGGAGAAGCCCACCCTGTCCACACCTTGGTCTCAGGACTTGCCAGCTCCGCAGCTTGTAGAGAATGAATTTAGGGGGTTAAAGCTGCCGCCTTGCAAAGTGATGGTGGTGGGGCGCGAGGAGTGCGTGTGTGTGCAGGGAGAGGGGCTTGGGTGCGGGGTCCGGAATAAAGTCCCCATCCTGCTGGTGTCCCATCCTGGGCATGTCCAGTGCAAAGCCTGTGGGCCAGGGGGTTTCCTGGTAATGCAGGGACCTCTCACACAGAACGGAAAGACACTGAATACCCAGCACAGCCCCCCACCAAGTTCTGGGTTTCCCTAAATCTCTAGGGCATCTGTTTGTGGAGAATAATTGCTTGAAAAAGAGTATAATAAACCTATACTCTTTAAACTGGCCCCAGTCACACCTTTTCTGGGCTATGTTTGGTGCCCCGCTGGCCTTTATCGGCAAACCCATCCGTTACAGAAATATATTCCACTGGGACTGTGAGTCTGGATGGGGACAGAGCAGCCTCCTCCTTGTAGGGCTGGGGTTGGGGAATGGAAATCCCCATGGAAGGAGGAGCCTTGCTCTTCACTTGTTGGGGGCCCAAGGGGGCTTAACAAGCCCAGTGTGGTTCGGTTGACTTAAGGGTGATGGCGCACTGCTGTGTTTTCCTTATACCTTTTGGGTTTTGGGGTGCAGAACTGACCCACCCACATAAAGGGCCGTCTTAACTTCACAGGGGAGTTGTATTTCGACCAAGAAGTACCAGGACGAGGGAGGGAGCTAGCTCTCCCCGGCAGGCAGTGATTCCAGGTTGCCTTCCCGATCACACCAGCAGAGGGGAAACCGGCCACAACACGGCTGGAGCCACGGTTTCCAGGTGTTGCCCTGCGTGTCCAGCTGTAGAGGAACCGGGCTGAGCGTCTGGCGATGCGCCTCCACGGCCCGTGCGACCGTGTCCATCACCTGGTAGAACAAGGGCTCCGTGTCCGGGGTGAGGACGTGGGCTTCGGAAGGGTCTCTGGACAGGTCGAAGAGCAAAGGTGGGTCGTGATGGGCCACTTGGTCCCCAGAGCACGGGCAGACCCCTCTGCCGTAGCAGGCACCAGCTCCCTCTGGGTGGAACACTGGGGTTGTGTAGTGGACTTTCCATAGTCTTCCTCCTGAGGGAAGGGCGAGAAACTCAGGGGGTTGACGTGGAGAAGTAGAACGACGGCTGGAGAGAAGCTGAAGTGAATGGTTGAGCAGATGGGGGCCATCCACGCCATGGGATGGGATCAGCCATAAAAATAAATGAACCTCTGAGACCTGTTACCTTGTGCATAAACCTCAAAAACACGTTGCTCCGTGAGAGAAGCCAGATACAGAAGGACACAGAGTGTGGGATCCCCTTGGTAGGAGATGTCTGCAACAGGGAAATCGATAGACCCATAAAGAACACCAGTAGATGCCCAAGGCTGGGGAGGAGAATGGAGAGTGAGTGCTAATAGGGACGGGGTATCTTTGGGGGAATGGAATGTTCTGGTACGAGACACAGGTGCTGTTTACACAACATGGTGAATGTGTCAAATGTCCCCAAGTTGTACCTTTTAAAAGAGTGAATTTTACAACGTCATGACTGAAATCATGTCCCTCTAAAATTCATATATTGCAGCCCAGACCCCCAAAAGGATGGAGTCAGGAAGTGGAGGCTCTGGGAGATTAACAGGTCACAAGGACAGAGCCCTCAAGAACGGGATGAGTGCCCTGAAAAGCGCCAGGACAGAGCTTGCGTCCCTTGTCTCTCCACCACGTGAGGACACAGCGAGAAGGTGTAAGTCTACCGGCCAGCAGAAGCCTGTCTGGGTCGTCCAGCCCCTGGAACTGGGAGAAAGAAGTCTGTGGTTCGTAAGCCACCAGTCCGTGGCCTTCTGCTGGGACTGAACTACAGCTCGGTAAAGCTGTTTGCAGAGGAGTGAATTCCTCATGCGTAGTTCCAGGCAAGATGCTCAGAGGCTTAAAATGGCAGCAGCTGTTCTCTTGAAGCTCGCTCCCAGGCTCGCCCCACCCCCACAGCTAGGCAGGCACCCAGAGGAAAAGGAAGGGAGGGAGGAGGAAAGGACAGAGGAAGGGAGGAACAAGCTGCAGCAAACCACCTCCAGCCTCTGGGAGGGCACCAGACAGAGCTCTGTCTCAGGAAGGGACTTTGAAAGAACGGAAGGGAGGTCCATTGGGGTTCCTGCAACAGCCTCCTACCCGGAGTTGGGTCATGCCAACATCCCTGCCTGTCCTCCCCGGCTTCCTGCTTTTGGGAGGGAGGCCCCCACACCCATCCTTTGTATCCAGCACAGGGCAGTGAGTCTGGGGAAGCCACGTGGGTAACTGGAGGGTAGAGAGCAGGATTCTGGTGGCCTGCCTCCTGCAGGAGCAGCTCCAGGGGCAGAAAGACCAGGAAGCAGGGACAGATATGGGTCAGGATCAGGGCTCCTCCTGGGCTCTGGGAAGGAAGCCACGAAGCACGGCCCTGTGGACCTAGCAAGGTCACTCACTGCTGTGATAATTCAGCAAACATGTTAAGCACAAGGAGAAGACAGATAAGTAAGTCTTAGTGAGGCAAAAAAGGCCAGACAGTGGTAAACCCACAGAAATAAGAAAACTGTAAAGGGTGGAAGGTGATGGTGGACGTGTGAGTCTGTGTGTGTGTGCGGGGGGAGAGGACGGGTGCACCATGGCAGGATTTGTTTGGGTCAAGAAAGCTTCGCTGAAAAGGTAATATTGCATTTGAACACCGAGAATGAGCCAGTCACGTGGAGATCCAGCCCTCTTTGAGTGGGGTTCTCAGAGATGGGGAGGGGATAGGTCATCGTACAAGGAGGAATTTGGAGGAACTTGTTCTGATGTGTGTGCAGTGCGTGGTCTTGGGATGGCTTTCAGCAGGGGGGCTAAGTGGATTATTCATGTAAGATGAACAGTGGATCTGTGAAAGCCAGTTCGGGTGCCCTGGAAGAGGTTTTGGGCACTGGGAATACACTCCCCATCTACTCTCCTTGGAAAAATACAGGAGCATTTGCCCAATGACTGAGAGATGAGAGGTCAGTAATGGGGTAGCCACAGTGTAAAGGAACAGATCGGAACACTGGACGCACTCATTTGTGCTCTCAGGCATGCATGGATGTAGATTGGGATGTAAAATGGAATGACAGTTTTTAAGAAAACCCTCAAAAATGGAAGGAAATGGGTAATACATATTTTTTAAAAAATGAAATGTAGCACTAAAAGCCATACCAGATTACAATAATATTGAAGAGAATGGGTGAAAAGGGAGGGACATTTAAGGAAAAAAAAATATGGTAATCTCCTCAAATAAGAGAAATCCAAAGAGGTATTCCTTCACTTCTGATTTAGACAGAGATTTCTAGAGAATGGTTTTGAGGAATGGAAAGATGAGTTAAAGCACTAGGAGAATATACAGCCCTTCCCAAACACTGGCGGGGGGAAAAAAAATGAATCAGAAAACCTATGCAATCATAAAGTCATGAATCTGATCAATTCATAGGGCAAATCCAACAGAGGAGAAAATGTCAGGAAACGTCAGAAGAATAGGGAAATAAAAATGAAGAAAAGTCACTCAAATAGGTAAAACTCTGTTATCAGAAGACAGAGGTAGCAGCAGAAATTGTGTATAAAATTTAAAAATAATAGTTCTCATGGGATGCCTGGGTGGCTCAGTTGGTTGTGCAGCTGCCTTTGGCTCAGGTCATGATCCCAGTGTCCTGGGATTGAGTCCCACATCGGGCTCCTTGCTCGGCAGGGAGCCTGCTTCTCCCTCTGCCTCTGCCTGCCACTCTGTCTGCCTGTGCTCGCTCTTTCTCGCTGTTTCTCTCTGACAAATAAATAAATAAAATCTTTAAAAAATAAATAAATAAAAATAAAAATAATAGTTCTCCAGTCAACGCAAGAACTGAGTTTTTAAAAGAAACATGATCCCTAAAAACAGAAAAATTCTGGGAATGCCAGTTAGGTGAAGATGAACAGTAGATCCTTATAAACATGAAGGCAATTAAAATACAATGAAATTGCGTGGGACGGGAATAATATGCTTGATGAAATGCATACTTTTTAAGTAAGAAGAGTAAGGGGAGGGACATAACAGGTTTCAGTTGCGAAAATCTGATATTGTAAAGATAATCAAACTTCTCCCTGAGTTAATGGACCTATGGGAAGCCAAGGCAATTCAGTTTCCCATGGGATTGGAAAAAAAATCTTGCAAATGATCTTACAGTTCTTTTCAAAGGCCAGTTGGGCCAAAATAGCCCAGGAAATTTCAAAATGCAAAAATTATTCGGTATGGACGTGGCGGCTTATATCACAAAGTTATGGTTATTACAAGGGTGAAACCGTGTTGTTGAGTTCAGGTGGTTGAGACAGGGGGACACTGATGTAGATTAAGAGTAGGGGCTTCGAGGGCGAGAGGCAGACTGAAACACTCGTGTGCGGGAAAGCCATATGAAAACCCCACAAACAATGATAATATGGTGATAAGGTAACTGACTGCTTGCGTCAGGAAGGATGTTGCTGGTGTCTGGGGGAAATACTGCCCAGAAAGAGAGAAAAGGGCGAGTTGTGAAGCCAAGTGACGGGAGCAGAAGCCAAGAGGTGACTTGATCACCCAGAGTACTCACCATCCCGTTGGTGCCAACGGACTGCGTGCAGGAAATTCTCACAGTAATGCAGCAGGAACTCGTGGTCAGAGTGCAGCGCTGTCCCCAGCAGCAAGGGCAGCAGGTCCCGGCCATCGATCACCCTGAGGACAGGAGCACAGGGACTCAGGGTTGCTGCAGGGGTGCAGGAAAGGCATGCTCGAGCCTTCGCAAGCTTAGGGAAGCATTGCAAGAGGCACCTCCATTATTCACCTACAAACATCAACTTTGGCTAAAAGATCACCAAGGATCCCACATGCTCAACTGAAGTTCTTATTTGCCCAACCTAATTACAAATGCAAGAATAAGCTGAAGATTCAGTGAAATGCCTTTTTGGTTTTATACTTTATTGGGCTCTAAGCCATGATAGCATATGTTGTATTCTTAAATCAACATGGTACCATTTCCTTGTCTGCAGAGTGCCTTGCCTCTCCTCCTCTCCTCCATCCCTACCTGCCTCGTCTTCCTACCCCTCCCCTTCCTTGTCTTCTTCAGTTTCCAAGATGGATCTCCATTCCCATTCAGGACGGAGGTCTCTTGGGATTCTACTTCCATTTCCTCGACCCTTCTTAGAAGAAAACCTATATCGAGCATTGTGATTTCCAGGGGCTGCCACGGGCAGGCATTTTATGCCCCGGGGACGTGGTCAACTTTCAGGAACCTTTGTGTCCAGATGTAAATCATCAATACCAAGGATAGATTTTTACAGATGCCATGAACTTTGAAAAGCCATAAAAAGGGGAACTTTTTCTCTAATTTGACTAATGTTCTTCGTCAAGGTAGAGAATTCAGAACCCCAAGATTTTATTTAGTTACTAGTTACCATGCAAAAGGAAACAAAATAATCTATCTGCAACATATATATGTGTAAAAATAATTACACCTCCAAAAATATATTCGTTTACACGTAGACACATGTATATGATTATGTGTTTGTGTGTATACATGTGTCACACACTATATGGGTATATTTATTTTACCTTCTTGTGCAACAACACATTCGCAATATTCATGTCACACAAATTTAATTTTTAAAGCGAATGATATAAATTAATTTAGAAATTAGCGCCCAATTAGGAAAAATAATCAACCAGAGATATGATATTCAGTGCAAGAAAAGAGACAACAAGGTATGAAATATTCAACCTCTTCAAGGATAAAACAGTGAAAATCGTAACACACCCATAGATGTAGACTTGTATAGACGCATAGGAGTAATTTATATATATAAATTACATGTACAGAATTGACATTGATTTTAGTTCTGTTATGTTTTAAAATGGGTATCTCATATGTATAGGAAAAGTTTGACAAAATATATCAAGAGATTTACCTATAAACGGTCATACTCTTTGACTCAGGAATTCACTTTCTAAAGGATTCTTACTTAGGAGGCAATTATGAAAGGCAATAAATAACATGACCAGACAGTATTTTTTTTTTAAAGCAACGCTAATCCACATATAAGGGGATGGTTGAAAGAAAGTAACATGAAGTCATGAAATTTTGTTGTCTATGCACAAAAATTTCTAAAGATATATATGTATAAATAATATATATATATATATAAAACATGGAAAATATATCTAAATGATATATCTAAATCTACCTATCTAGACAGATCTATGTATAAAATGAAGCAGGTTTAGCTAATAGTAGGGAGCGAAGAGAGTTTTCCCAGAGACTCATTTCATGGATGTATTACGAAATTCAAAAGTGACAACGACATTTCTTATACATGTTGGTCTGTATGCAAAACTGACTTGCTTGGGTTTCCTCGAGCCGTTCTGTACCTGTCCTGGGGCACCTCACCGCCCCCCAGCTGGACCACGGTGGGGAAAACATCCATCAGGCTGGTGGGCTCGTGGATCACTCGGCCGGCCGGCAGCACCCCAGGCCACCGGAAGATCCCTGGGACGCGGATCCCACCTTCCCAGCCCCCCATCCCTTTGCCACCTGTGTGTAAACATGAACAGAAAATAATGTGATTGTGCCATGTTTTTTTGGCAGTGTGTTTTGCCATCTTTGGGGTACACCCAATAAGGATGTGTCTGTAGTTGGTAAAATTCCACTTTGAATATGATGTGGCCACCACTGTCCTTGGATGCATTGCGTAATTCCTGAGTCCATCACTTGATGAATGGACGACCAAAGTGTGGTCCATCCAGACAATGGAAGATTATTCAGCCACGAAAAGGAATGAAGCACTAACACTTGGCACAATGTGAATGAATCTGGAAAACGTCATGCTCAGTGAATGCAAGCCAGTGGCCAAAGACCGCGTAACTGCATGATTCCTTTTACATGGAACGGTTACACTAGGGAAATATACAGAGATTGAACTCAGCTGGTGGTTGTCAGGGGCTGGGTACAGAGGGAACCAGGGAATGATTGCAAATGTGTGCTGAGGTTCTTTCTGAGGGGATGACCATGTTCTGCCATTAAGTGGTGGTGATGGTTGCACAATTCTGTGAATAGATCAAAAACCATGGCATTGGGCAAAAGAAAAAAAAAATCACAAATTACTATTTCCACCTCAAACAGAAAAACAATATTCCCTGGTGACTCTCTTGAGGTGGATGGCCCCATTCCATGGGAAGGGTTGGGAACTGTAGGGTAGGGATAGAGACCATGCACAAAGAGCCTGTCATCTCTCTACCTTTGTAGATTCCATTCCAGCCGCCATATTGGTTGTTTCTGAGTTGAGCCTCTAAAGATCCCCCATGATCCGACGTGAAATAAACAAGAGTGCTGTTGGTCAAACCTTCCATATCCAAAGTATCAAGGATCTGCCCTGCAAAGAATATGTGCATTTGAGTAGGTCAAAATGGAGATTATTTTAAACCAAGGTGTTCAGTGCATGTCTCAGCATTTTGGACATCTCCGTGAGAATGGGCCTTTAGTATTCACATATAATGGGAGTGAGTAGCAATAAAATCATGCTATCCCGAATATCACTGACTCAAGATTCATATATGTCCTTAGATATACCCTATTCTGTTTCTTAAAAGTTTTAGGCAATCTACAGAGTATAGACTACATAGGAAAAAATAGCAAAAGCTTAGAAAGGAGGCAAAAAAGAAAAAAGAGTATAGAGTCAACCATATTTCAATTAAACAAAGGGAAAGAGGGGAAAAAAGGAGAGATTAAGAGGGTCTAGGAACAAGGCTGACAATGGCATTGGCCATGTATGTCCATCCATGAAGAATGTTTACAACTGTGGCTCCAAGTCTCTTATAATCACGTCAAAGGGAAATCTTATGGTTGATGCAATTCCCCATGTCTATGAGATTTTTTTTTTATTAGGATGGGAAGAATCATATTATTTTATTTCCAACAGGAGACAGAACTTACAATCTACTTTTTCATGAGGACCAGGTATTGTGAAAGTTGACTATGGTCTCAAGTAGATCCTGTTATTGAGTAAGTTTTACTTCTACCTCATCTGTGTCTTTATATTTAAACAGTATGTCTTTTGAGTTGGGTCTTGCTTTTTTCTCCAGTCTGGTGACACTGCATTTTCATGGATTTGGCTGAGCACAATGAAGACCATTTTCCATCCCCTTAGCTTGAAATTAGCCATGTCCCTATTATTTTTCTCTTTCTTTGTTCCATCTGTAGTTAAGCCATTTCTTTGTCTTCAGTTGCTGAAGACTTAAAATCTGTGGTTCTAGGAAATCCCACTCCTTCAATTAATAGATTTTACTTTTTTTTTTTTTTTTAGAATAGGTTTAGGTTTTTTAGATGAGCTGAGTCATAATGTCATCTATGAGCCAATACCGATAAACTATTATTAACTAAAGTCTGTAGTTTCTATGGTGGTTGGCTCTTGGTGGTGTACATTCTAAGGGTTTTGATAAATGTGTAATACCATGTACCTAGCATTATAGTACCACACAAAATAGTTTCCTAAAAGTCCCCTGTCCTCCACCTATCTACACCTGGACCATGATTTTCATTTAAAAAAAGTTGTCATATTGTGGCTTCACTGAGTTTGAAACTCAATCAAGAGCCATCAATCTCAAACAAGGAGCACAGAGACACTGAAACCATAGAGAAGATTCTTGACCTAGGTCTTAAGAATTCCTTATCTTGATGGGCTAAGGGGGTTCTTAACTCTGTACTGTGGAAGTTCAGACTTTATCATTCAATATGTATTGGATTCCACATATCTGTACGTCTTTCATTTAAAAGATTTTCCCTCAGGTTGTGGCATGGTGAATTCTATTTTAAACACAGCATATTTGACACCATGTAAAATAGCCTGTATTTTCCAGTGATTCTTAATCTTTTCCACACAAGGACCATGGTGGCAATGATGAGTGAGTCTCTCCTGAAGCTGCACCGGGGACGTGATGTGACATTGATCTTTGCCTACCTATCTCCCAACCTCCAGCATTTTTGCCAGCAATTTCCTCCAAGGTAATGTTTTCAACGGATTATTAAAATCATGTTTTCTCCTAAAATCTCCGATTCCCATTATGTTGCAGCTCCTAGCCCTCAGTGTCCACCAGCATGTCAACCCAAGGGCATCCAAGTCCTTGCTGGAGACTCAAGGGAGTGGGTTGTGTTTATATCCAATGAACCCACTGAAGAAATGTGCACTCTGTGTCATACCAGGCATCATTCCAAACCCAGGGGATGCACAGGGAGAACAAAGCAAGATAATCCTACCCATGGGGATTTTAATCTATGTTCTTCTGGGGAAAAATAAGAAATTGACCCACCTAAGACAGTGTGATGAGCAGAAAGAAAGCAAACACAGTTAATCTCATCTCATTCTGTATGTCCTTTCCTCCTGCTGTTTTGGGAGGGGCACCTGTCCCATTTTCACCGGGAAAAGGCACTTACCCAGCATCCAGTCCATCTCTTCTGTGTTATCCCCGTACAGCCCATGCACACTCTTCCCACGGAACATCTCCGTCGTGACCAGAGGGGTGTGCACATGTAGAAAGGAGACAAAGAGGAGGAAAGGTCTGTGCTTGTTCCTGAAAATAAATAATGGTGACTGGAGTTATTTTTACTTAAGGATAGATTGAGGTCCTAGAGACACAAAATAGAGATCTAGATTGTCACTTCCTTCAACAAGTGTATCTGCTATTCTTTAATGTGATGGCTTTACCCTTCTAAAGTCTGTTGAAAAATTCACACTGATACTATATACATTTTCCCCCCTGAATTTTATCAATTTATAACTCTACATACTTCTGGCAAGTGAACATAAGACAGACCCCCAGGCAACTGTCTGATCTGATGTTTATTTCAATTAGTTCAGTATATGTTCCCATGTAGAAACTTAGCATACAGAGTAAAGTGATATTTCATATTTGGTTTTCTTATTGATTGCTCTCAAGCAACACAGTTTAGGATATATGACATAGTAATTTTAAAACACACTTTAAAAATGGCAAGTATCAGGTTATTAATTTCAGTTTAATTGTCCCCCATCTAGGTGGTGCCTCATCTCTTCCTCTCTCCATCTTCGACAGTAATTATCAGCATCATTTCTGACCCATGTTAGGCAAGCCCATGGAAAGAATGTTCTGGAACATGATCACAACTCCTCTCCACCAGGTGAGTTGGGGTTCTATGGTGTCCCCCTCTTTACAGGAACACTTGGGGAGGATGGAACTAGCTCTGTGTGATGTAGCTTTATATCTTGCCCCTCTTAGCTCTGACATAGTAAGTGCCTTTGTTATTCAAATTTACATTTACGATAGAGTTAGCAACAGGACAACTTAGTTCTGATGATAGAGCTTTAAAAATATTGATATTTATTGTAAATCTTCAAGTAATTCAATTTGTTTTGTTAGTTAAATATGGCCCGTGGTGATCAGCGGGTGCTTACATAATGGGACTGGCTCCAAGGATTGGGGGCCAACAGCAAATTTCAACCACCCTGTCACCTGTTTCAATTGGCACCATCAACTTGGGCTCAACGGAACATAATTTCTGACACATTTTACCAAAAATATCTTCCTGAGCCAGAATGATTGCACCATTCATATCTCCATTACAGAAGGAAAGTGGAAAGACTTTTCAAGATGCATTTTCATCATGGATCACAGCGCTGGGATGAAGCTAGCCCTTTGATGCTCACCTTTGGACAAAGGACGAGACCTCTTTAAGAACAAGAGGCGTCGTCCTTTGAAAGTGCATGGGCTGCTCCGTGATGGTGTGATTTCTCATCAGAAAGCAGTCAGCATGAACAATGAGGACCCCTATGAAACAGGAGGTCACGGAGAGCAAGATGGCAGCAATGGTTGACCAGATGACCGGCGTCCATGAGCCCGATGTCAGATGGGTGAGTTTCCCAGCGGTGAGTGTGAAGGCAGCAAGGGCCATGATTTGGAAGCAGATGTGGAGTTTGTGCTCCATGCCTGCACGTTTCTCCGACAGTTCCCAGTGGATGCAATCTCCCATCATGGTAAACGGCATTCCGTAGAAATGGTCAAATCCGTGGCTGATGGGGTGGTGGCAGTGATCATTGGAAGAGTCACAGTTGAGGCCCAGATGCCATTTTCCTGAAAGGCAAAGAGGATTCCCATGTCACAACCAGCTGATCATTGGTTAGTAGGTGTTGCAGGCTTGCCCTCTTCCAGCTGTTCTGCCACATGCACGAGCAGGGTGGGGAAGTACAAAGATGTGGGTAGTGTTCATGGCTGTTTCAACCACAACCAGGCTCAGCACTGTAACAGAGCAATGAGGCGCCTGTGTGGCAGCATTACGTGGTACGTTGTTTCCTGTGCTACTGAAACAAATTGCCATTAGTGCATGGTAACCCTTCAAACAATAGGAATTTACGTTCCCCCAGTTCTGAGGCTACAAGCCCAGGATCAAGGTGTGACAGGACTGTGCTCCCTCTGTAGGCTCCTGGGGAGGATCTTTCCTGCCTCTTCTACTTCTGGGGGCTCCAAGAGTTCCTTGACTTGTGGTCACATCCCTCCCACTCTGCTTCTGTGGCCCCACTGCCTTCTCTCCTCCCGTGTCATATATCCCTCTATGTCTCTCTTTCTTAATTTAATTTAATTTAATTTGCAGTGTTCTAAAATTTATTGTTTATGCACCACACCCAGTGCTGCATTCAATATGTACCTTTCTTAATACCCACCACCAGGATCACCCAACCCCTCACTTCCTTGCCTCCAAAACCCTCAGTTTCTCAGTTTCATGATTTGTCTCCCCCTTCAATTTCCCTCAACTCCCTTCTCCTCTCCATCTCCCCATGTCCTCCGTGTTATTTGTTATGCTCCGCAAATAAGTGAAGCCATATGATAATTGACTCTCTCTGCTTGACTTATTTCACTCAGCATAATCTCCTCCAGTCCCCTCCATGTTGCTACAAAAGTTGGGTATTCATCCTTTCTGATGGAGGCATCATACTCCATAGTGTATATGGACCACATCTTCCTTATCCATTCGTCCATTGAAGGGCATCTTGGTTCTTTCCACAGTTTGGCGACCGTGGCCATTGCTGCTATAAACATTGGGGTACAGATGGCCCTTCTTTTCACCACATCTGTATCTTTGGGGTAAATACCCAGTAGTGCAATTGCAGGGTCATAGGGAAGCTCTATT
>PISX010011621.1:0-29167 GCA_004024625.1 Mellivora capensis | reverse complement strand
TTCCAAAGTGGCTGCACCAACTTGCATTCCCACCAACAGTGTAAGAGGGTTCCCCTTTCTCCACATCCTCTCCAACACACGTTGTTTCCTGTCATGTTATTTTGGCCATTCTAACTGGTGTGAGGTGGTATCTCAATGTGGTTTTAATTTGAATCTCCCTGATGGCTAGTGATGATGAACATTTTTTCATGTGTCTGATAGCCATTTGTATGTCTTCATTGGAGAAGTGTCTGTTCATGTCTTCTGCCCATTTTTTGACGTCTATGTCTGTCTTAAAAGGAGTCTTGACCTTGCATATAAAGCTCACCTGGGTAATCCAGGAAAATCTCCTCATCTTAAGGTCCTTCATTTAACCACATCTACAAAGACTGTTTCTCCATATAAGGTAATACTTTTTAAGCTTCTAGCATGTAGGACATGATATCTTTGGTGATTGTTATTCAGTCTACTGTTGCTAAATTTGCAAAGGTCTGTGACAGAGCAGTAAGGAAGGCACAGAGTGCTCCCATTGTTCTCGATAATGATGTGCTGTTCTCAGTGTTGGTAAGCAATTTCCTGACTTTGGCATTATCCCTCTTTTTGTTAAACTACTGTAATGGTAGTCAGGGTCATGGTAGGTCAGAGGTTCTACAGAGCACCTCTTTCAAGTTCAATCAATGGCAGATGCTTATCTTCCCCAGTCACTACTAGAGCATTGATAGAGACCTTTATGTCTTCCCACCACACCCAAATGGCTGTCTCTCATCTAGAAAACCTCACGAGATTTTCCAAGGAGTGTTCCATAAGAATACACTTCTATCTCAGAAAAAAATATAATAAGTCTATTGGATTGGATATTCAGTGTATCAGCTAGTTCTGCTGTTTTGATCAGTAAATGGAACTGTTTAATAAAAATTATCACTATAACATGATAGCAACAATGACAGCTTGGCCCCCTCTCAAGAAATGACTATCCTTAATTGTACTTCATTTTATACATGACATGGTTTGTTGACCCCTCGAGAGATAAGCATACTATTTATGGAAGCACGGAAGTACTAAGCCCTGCAGTCCCATTTCTGTGCAGAATTTAGGGAAAACATTATGGAAATTGTTGGTAACTTGTTCACATTAGAAAAAAAAAATGTTCCTTTTTTTTTTTTTCTTATCATGGTGCATCAGCAAATACTATGAAATGCCAGGTGTTTCATTAAACCTGTATCTTGAACATCTGCTTCCCACAAGGCCGTCTAGGTACTCAGGTCATTTCTGCATTCATGGAGCTTTCTGCCTGGTGGACAATCCCACCGCATCCAAACCGTTTCATTCCCAAGGTTTTTGGTTGGCCACACTCCCCATATAAAGGAAATGTACTTAAGACTTTAAAAATATACATACCTATTAGCCCAGTGGCATATCCTCTGTCTTTTAATATTTTTGCAAAAGTTGTCTCATTGGTTGGGAGCCCTCCAGATACTCCGGTCCACTGAAGAACACGGTAACCATTGCTAGAAACCATACCTTTGGGGAACCATTTTCAAAGAAACGTTGCCATCAGACAGTGACACATGAATAATGATGATAATCATAATGATGATTTCTTTCATTTAAAATATGCTGTGAAACATTAATTGAAAACTTAGCAAGAAGAACTGTTGTCCTGTTTTGTGAAGGTTATAAACACAAAGAGAATGAAGTGAAAAGGGAAAGAGAACTAAAAATGGTTTTATAATGGCACCAGACTCTTGGTATAATCCAAAGATTTTCAAACTCATCTGTACTTTGGAATCATTTGGGGAGCTTGAAAATATTCTGAGACCTGGTTGTCAATTCAGAGCTTGTGATTTTATTTTATTTTAAGATTTTAATTAATTAATTGATTCATTCATTCATTTATTATTTTAAGGAGAGAGAGTACGACCCGGGGGAAAGGCAGAGGGTTGAAGGAGAAAGAGAGACTCTCAAGCAGACTCCAGACTGAAAGTGGGGCCCAACTCGGAGCTCAATCTTATGACCTTGAGACTGTGACCTGACCTGAAACCAAGAGTCAGATGCTTAGCCAACTGACTCAGTCGGGTGCCTCCCCAGAGATTGTGATTGTAATTGGTTGAGGGTGGAATTTGGGATTTGGAATGGTTACAAGATGCCCCAGATGATTCATGTATGCTAACAGAGTAGGGAGGCATGGATATAATTCACACTGGCCCTGATATCTTATTCAACTCAATTCACTCAATTATTCAAGTGTTTAAAAACATAGGTTAAATATTTTTCTAAAGCTCTGCAGTAGACAGCCGAGAACCACTAACTTGAAAGATGCTCTGTGCCTCCTAGACCGATTTTATGAATGCAGCTCAGTCTTAACTAGAGAAGATCTACTTGGCTCCAAGACTGAACATATCTCAACCATCATCATTTGGGAACTTGCAGAATTCATTCTGAGATTTTCCAAAGCTTTGAGCATACATCTGGTGGAGTGGAAGAGCAGTGGAACATAAATTTACGTTAGCCAGAATTTTGTCTTCCCTGGGGGCATGAGAAGATGCCGGGGACCCATACATAGGAGAGTCTGTGAGAGTCACATGGCCAGGCCAGTCCCCAGTTATTCAAACACTAGGCCACTAGTTTAGATGTTTCTGTGAAGGTTTTTAAAGAAATGGTTAACATCTACAATCAGTTGGCTTTAACTAAAGGAGATAACGCTTGTTAGGGAGGTTCCTTATCTTTAGGGCCAAAGGGCAGAAGGATGCCAAAGACATCACACAGACTTCAAACTTTTGGTCCACTCCCTACTCAATCCCTCTGCCTGTCTTTCTAATTTAATTTATCACCTTATTACCTACAGGGCTCTATGGCTCTTACTGGGTCTAATCTGATAGAAATATGGAGGGATTACATTATTTTCTCCCCATAGCAGTGGACCCATGCTTTAGTATCTCTAATACAGGGATCGTGTTCTTCTCCAGAGACATGGTTAGATGTGAGAAGGGACAAACCTGATCGGAGAGGGTATCTGCCCGTTAGGAAAGCAGCCCTGCTTGGGGTGCACACTGACGCAGCTGCCACGTGCTGGGTAAGCATCACACCGTCCTCTGCGAGGCGGTCAATATTTGGAGTCCTACAGACGGAAACATGAACAGTGTTATTCCTTTACAAATAAACACATAAGGTTTCCTACAAGCATATCTACATATTTAATAGAAATTCATATCATCAATGTCCACAATAGCCAAGCTATGGAAAGAGCCCAGATGTTCACCAATAGATGAATGGATAAAGAAGATGTATACACACACACACACACACACACACACACACACACAGAATGGAATATTACTCAGCCATCACAGAGAATGAAATCTTGCCATTTGCAATGATGTGGATGGAACTAGAGGGTATTTTGCTAAGCCAGATAAGTCAATGAGAGAAAGACAATTATTATATGATCTCACTCATATATGGAATTTAAGAAATGAAACAGGATCAGAGGGTAAGGAAGGAAAAAATAAAACAAGATGAAATCAGAGCAGAAGACAAACCATAAGAGACACTTAAGTATACGAAACGAACTGAGGGTTGCTGGGGAGGTGGGTGGGAAGATGGGGTTACTGGGTGATGGTCATTAAGGAAGGCTCGTGATGGGATGAGCACTGGGTATTATATAAGACTGGTGAATCACTGAGCTCTGCCTCAGAAACCAATAATGCATTATATGTTAATTAACTGAATTTAAATTTCCAAAAAGAGAGAAAATCAGCCCATTATCCTTTAACCCATCAAGGTGTTCTTGGGAATGACCAAAAGGCAGTGGCAAGAACTTCAAATGTCATCTGTACCAGTGAAGTAAGTGAGTTCAATATTATTTACTAAGTTTCTGCCACATGCTAGTGTTACAGAGATGGGCATAATGGGAAATCCAGAACTGAGAAGCTGGGGTGCCTTCTCTAACGGGACTCATGAAAATTATACTTCTCAGCACCAACATATTGTAGTGAGGGTGGGATTCAGAGGCAGATTCACGGTGTTGCCTAAGCTGGGTCTCCAAGAACAATTAGATTGTGATCGAGGCGATGGGGTGAGTTCATTCTTAGAGAGATGGGCCAGCAATGACAGATAAGCATGTCACATCTGGTGGTGATGGGCACGTGGATTTGTCCATCAGAAGCAGAGCTTTTCATCAGGGAGCGCTGAAATCATGCATGAATGGGTGGACTTGGGCAGAAGTGGAGCGTGAGGAAACTTGGGTCATTGACTCTGATGCAACACCAACAATTTTTAAACATGGTCCATCTTGGACCATGATGATGAAAACACGTCTAAAAGTGAAGTGATGAGTCACAGGTAGGATGAATCTCAGCTGGGTTTAGCACTGGGGTGGGAAGAAGGAAGGGTTAGGGGCCATGAAAGTCAGCGTGTGCAGAATCCAATCAAAGTTTGGATAACACATATGGAGAGTTGGATCCATTGTCAGTGGTGTCTTCATTGGGGTCCCAGATGAACAACTCTCGGAAGCCTTACCTGATGCTCTTGTTGCCGTAGCAGCCAATGTCGCCAATGCCAAAATCATCTGCCATCAGAAGAAGGATGTTTGGACGCCCACCAGATAAATCCCTGCAAGCCGAGGGCCTCACACCTAGAAGCACGCCGACCGTCACAGCCAGCCAGCTCCTGGAAGAGAAGGTGCCGATGAACGCTTCACCCTGCTATCCCATGTCTTGTATGTGACTTACGTAGGTGGGACTTGTTTAGGCAAGTCAACATTTTAGGGGACTTTGATATTAGAATCACATTGTAGAATAGTTAAGTACATTCTTGGGCATTTGACTCTTTCTTAGTTGAAGACAACTCACGCTCTTGATGGTTTTTATTTCAACTGTCAACATTTTTTGGCATTTTAAGCCCTGGAGTCTGTTGTTAGGTCATCATACCCATGATTAAGAAAAAACCTTATTTGGTTTCTTATTAGGCATGGATCAGGTCCCCAGAATAGCCACAGTTCCTTCCCCTTTGCCCCTTCTTCAGTTTTCCTTAACTAAGTCAACCGTGTTGAACTTGGATATCTGTGGCACTTGGTAGGTAGTTGGACCATTGACCAGAGGAAGACAGAGAAGAAAACTCAGGGCAAGGGCTTACCAATGCCAGTTGTTGATTCTGAGTCTATTAAAAGTCTCCATATATTCTAGCATGAATGTGACTTACTTTTTTCACTCATGGATACCTGATGGGAAGTAGGTCTTTTGAGGTTCCAGCCCAGAGCAGAGACACTTGGTGGTGGCACATCAGGAGAAAGAATTGCCATGGAGCTCGGGGGCTTTCCCACCATCATCACTATCATAACCCCATAAACATGGCATCCGTGGAGCCCCTCCTCTCTCTTTATATGGAAGCCACCTTGGGCTCATGCATACACAGCAGGACAATAGTGCTGCCATCCCCAGTGCCATGGAGTAAAGATGAGATCTGAGTCACCAAAGATCTGCAATATGGACTCCCTGGAAAACCAGACAACTGGGTTTGGGAATAGGGAAACAGACTTCCTTCACAAGCTCCCAGATGGGGGGTGTGGATCACTGAAAGGAATCCTGAGTCCCACGATCACTCCCCAAGATGCACCATCAATGACTAGGTGAAGAAGACCACTTTGTCCACACATCCTGACAAAGGGACAAAAAGAAATGTAGAAGCAGAAACAGAAGATCAAGGATCCCATATAATCCTGTCTTACCAAGAGTGGTCCTGAGGTAACATGTTCTCTCCTGACTTTTATTGCCTGGAAGAAATAAAGAGGTCAATCATAACAAAGGCAGCAGATATGCACTAATTCCATGCATAAAATACTAAGTATTTAGCAAAAGGGAGACTTTGGTTCTCTCCGATGATATCAACAAAACCTTAAAACAATGACCAAAATCTCATAAAAAGAATGGCATTCCCCATTAAAAAAGCTTTTAAGATGCTGAACACCATGTTAAGAATGTAGAATGTATGGCTTTTGAGGGCCGGATGATATGGATGTGGGGATTTTTTTGCCCAGATGATCTCATCTGTCCCAACTGAAACTCTGTCCCCATTAAATACGAACTCCCCATCCCAGCCCCCAACCCCTGGCTCAGACATTGGGGGAAAGCCAACTTTGGATTTCTGTGGGTCAATGACCTTGATCTGGCTCGGCCCTTGCAGTGACCTTGAAGACCTACTCACGAGTTGCTTGAAGCGATGTTGGCTTCCATGGTGGGGGGATGCTTCTGAGCCTGGGGGGCATCCAGCCCTCCATGAGCACCACCTTGCCCCATGTAAGCTGTTCCTGGGAGAGGCCAATGGGCTCTGTGTCCTT
Organism: Mellivora capensis; assembly: GCA_004024625.1. Lineage (NCBI taxonomy): Eukaryota > Metazoa > Chordata > Mammalia > Carnivora > Mustelidae > Mellivora > Mellivora capensis. The sequence goes on along the minus strand of PISX010011621.1, from coordinate 22,854 downwards.
CAAGTGCAGCCTGAACTTTCTGTATCCTTCATATTCTGTGGACGTCAGTCTTTGGCCACAGGTGGTACAGCGTTCTTTCCAAACTTCCTAGCCATCTCAGGTGATTTCTCACACTTTTGCACACAGTATTCACTTCACCTCGAGGACAAGGCAATGAGCCTGTGGTCAACCAGATGGATGTTATGTGCCGCTGGGACAGGGCAAAGCTTGTGCAGAGATAGACCCCATGGGATAGGTTCCTCTGTGGGCTGTATGTAGACAGCACATCCAGCATAGGGAAGTTTCCAGGTGCGATAAAGCCTGATGGGTTCTACCACTGGGCCATGCCTAGCACCGAGCCATGGCTGTTTATTTGCTTCACTTACTTCCAGGAAGGATTTTCATGAGGTGTGAGCTACCGAGTTCCATGCATATCTTGATTTGCTTCTGGAGGGTGCATGATGTCACCCTTTGGGACGGTAGCTATGTGCTTTCTCTAGCATCCAAAGTGTTTAGCTTACATTAGGGTTTCCTCTTGGTGGTGCCCATTCTATGGGTTTCGACAAACATATAATGACATGGACCCACCATTATAGTGTCCTACAGAGTGGTTTCGTAGCCCTAAAAACCCCCAGTGCTGCCCCTGTTCATCCCTCCTCGGCCCCAAACCCCAGCAACCACTGATCTTTTAGTATCTCCATAACTTCGCCTTTTCCAGAAGGTTCTAGAGCTCGAAGCTCCTAGAGTGTGCATTGTTGGTGAAGCCACTCCCCTGCTCTGCTGGAGAGCTAGGATGTCAGGGATTCTGGGTGCCTGATTGGCTTTTACAGGTAGATGGTTTCGAACAACGTTTCTCAGAACGAGCAGAGGACGGAAGCTGGAAATGCTTCCTTTTCATACTACCCTCATGCAACCCACTCTTACTTTGGTCCAGCTTATGGCTTTGGGCTACAGATCTTAAATCATGACCTCTTAGGGGGTCTGCATAAATATTTTTATTTACGTATACTTATAAATTAAAGAATACATTATACATCATATGGTGATACACATATACAGAAAATATACATTATTACATGGTAATACATAACATGTATGTAATATCTTAAAATATAAAATATACACTAGAGTATAAAGTAGGCATGGTCGTTATGTGCAGCTGAGACAGGCATTTTATCTATTTATACGTAAAATTTGGGGGTTTTGCCAGAAAAAGCCCATGAGGGGATGCTTCTGAGTTTTCTGGGGGAAGGTGGCTGGTTGTAGCCATCATAGGTGGTTATCATTGACAGTCGATGTCTGAGAGTCAGCGGTAATTTAAGACTCATATGAGGTTTCCTTACACCAAATATGGGTCTATCTTCTAAATGATATGTTCTACATATTTAGCTACATAAAGGGAGTGTGTATATATATATTTGGAAATGAACTCAGCGGTTTATAGAATGCTGCCTACTTTGTTCTTCAGACTGACATCCTGTTAGCAGAGAAAACTAAGAAAACACAGTGGAGTGAAAGCAGAGAGTAGCGTGGTGGCTTCCAGGGGTCTGGGTTGGAGAGGGTTGGAGAGGTGAGGTAGGTTTAAGGGACTTCCTGCAACTAGAAGAGGGGTAAGTTCTGGCAATCCAATGCACAACATAGCGCTCATAGCCAACGGTGCTCAAAGTGGCCCCTAGACCAGATCTTAATCTTTCTCAAAGCAAAAAAAAAAAAAAAAAATGGAATGGTAAATATGGGATGTCCTGGAGAAATTCGCTAGGACCGGAGTCGTCATCACAAAGCAGTTTTGGCGTGTCTCAAAGGCACAAGCTGTATCCATCAAACTGATACAAGGTTTTTGGTCAGTTGGACCCCAGATTAAAAAAAAAAAAAATAGAGAAAACAGGGTGCAAGGCATAATGTAGGCTTTGACCACCTTCCAGGCGGGGATGAGACTGTACTCCTCCTTCTTGGCTGTCCTCCTGCCCCAGGGCAGCAAGCCTGCCTTTGCCACTCTGCCGGAGCCCCGTTCCGGAATCTAGCCGAGTTTCCAATCTCCAGGATTCCTCCCCCATCCAGTCCCCATGCTTTGAGACCGGTAGGAATCTAGGATCGTTCCATTTCCCCAGCCTCCGGATTATGTTTCTAGTTCATTCCAATCTGCATTGCTTTTTGAAATCACCCTGCAGGGAAGAGGGGGTTGGAAACGTGTCCCTGATGATTTTGTTTTTCTTTTCTTTTCTTTTTTTTAATTTCCTTTTTGCAAAATCGCTTCTACAAGATTGCTAGAGACTGCCTCCGAAGGCATGGTGTGTGCCTTCTGGCACAGCTGCCCAGCATCCCATGGTGAAGACCAGCCTGCCAGGAGCCCCAGGAAGGCCGCTTACCTGAATGGCTGGAGGCTGGAGATTGGAGGTGAAGGGATGGTTGTGCACGACAGGGAGCGGCCTCTCCTTGCTGCGCCGGCAGCACTCACAGTCCTGAGTCCCCAGGCCTGCCCCGTCCACTGCACGCATGTGCGTCCGGAACTGATTCACTCTTCAAAGCCACAGCCGGGAGGTGGCAGAAACAAGTTTGGTTGTCCAGAGTGTCCAGAGAGAATGGGCAGGGCAGTCGCCGGCGTCCGGGTGCTACCGTAGTCCCCAGTTTCTACAGAAAAACTTCTTCATTATAAAATGGAACCGTGCCAGAAGGAGCTGGGAGGACTCACGCTGAGAACACTGACTCATTCATGCCGGAGGAGGTGGAAACCTTTCTGACCTTTGTTCAATTCAGAGGGGTATTTGCTGGCTGTGTTCCAAAGTGGGAAAGCCGTTGCCTTCAAAAATGCCTCTTGGACACTCCTTAAATTTTGTGGCTTCCCTACCTCCCCATCACTGGCCTCTGCCTCATAAATTTAAAAAAAAAAAGGGGGAACAGAACACACCTCTGCTTTTATCAACAAGCAGTGTCCTATACGCAAATAGCTTGGCCCCTCCCTAGCCCTATAACTGTATTTGTGAACTTTTGGATTTTAGGCCATCTTTGTTTGTTTGTTTGTTTTCTGTTCACGAGGGAGCACGTTCCTTCCACGGGTGGCAAGATGCACGTTCCAGGCAGAGTAAAATGGAAACCTGATCCTTTCCCGAGACTTTCCTGAATTAGACTTTTTGGAACACTCCCCAGGGGTGGAATCCTATCCAAGGAGCCATCCTCAAAGCCCCTTGTGCGTTGTTTTTTTGTTTGTTTTGTTGTTTTGTTTTGTTTTGTTTTGTTTTTTGCTCTCTGTGGCCCGCATATGTCCGAGTTGTGATTTGAGGCTTACACTTGGTGGATAATCGTCTTACAAGTTCATGGCTTCAAAAATTCTTTGCAAATTTCACAAATCAAAGGAAGGAGGGTAGGCGCTGTTTCGGTGGGGATCCCCCGTTGCTCCAAGGCAGGTCTGCTGAAGGATGCTGGTGATGAAGGAAGGCAGCTGGACTCCTGTTGTTTTTTTCCCAGCGTCAGCTAAGAGAAGACAGTTCCTGCAGGGTCGGTGGCACAAGGAGGCTCTGGACCCAGACATACAGCTTCTCGTGGGAGCTGCTGGTTCTTTTTGTAGCTGAAGGAATAAATCTCTCAAATGCTTTGTACACCACCTGGATTTAGCGCCTCCCAAGAAGCCTACTTTTCCGCTGCCCTGAAACCAGGTCACTGTGTTTTTGGGTTTTGAGTCATTTGGGGGCTTTAGTGGGACATGGGACTGTGTGTCTATGGAGCATTCGTGAATTCCTGGAGTCGTATTTTCCAGTCTTCAACAGCAGCCCAGATATCACACGAAGACTGCAGAATTGCCTTAGAGGCAAAACACAATCCTCACAGAGAAGGGTCTGTTTGCAGAGATGGCTGTGCAGGGGGAGGGCCTGGAAGATCCCAGGATTAGAATGTCCTTGAAGGAAGATCTCCTCCGCAAGGCTGAGCTCCTTGCTTGTGGCTCCAGAAATTATGGAGCCCTGGGTGAAGCTGTGTTGCTGGGTGATGACATGCCTGTCTTTTTCACAGTAATTCTCACACGAATGTCTCTCCTTGTCCTTGCACACCTACCCCCATTTTCATACACAAAATAGGACTGTAATAAAGGGTACAAGTACATGAGAAAGAGTCCTATGATCGAGGCAATGCTTATATCCATCCATCTATCTATCATGTATCCATCCTTCCATCCACCTATCATATCTACCCTCTATATCTATCGATCTATCTCTCCATCCATCCACCCATGTATCATCTATCTATCCATCCATCCATCCATCCATCTACCCACCCATCCATCTATCATCTATCCACCCACCCATCCACCATCTATCTATCCCTCTATCATATATCTATCCAACCATCCATTCATCCATCCATCCATCCATCCATCATCTCTTTATCCATCATCTATCTATTGATGTATACATCTATCATCTATCGATCTTTTCATCCATCTACCTATCATATCTACCCATCTATCATCTATCGATCGATCCATCCATCCATCTATCATGTCTACCATCTATGTCTATCTATCCAACCATCCATCCACTGTCCACCCATCTATCATCTATCTGTGTACCCATCTACCTTCCAAGCACTTCTCCTATCATCTACTCTTCTAGGAGTATGTCACTGAATCTTGCATACAAGCTGTCACCGTGCCATGATATCTCCACCTACAAATGCAGCTAGCGATGGTCACCCTCCTCAGAGCTCTGTGTTGAGGCTTAAAGATGCAATATTTATAAGACACATTTAGACTGGAAGATAGAAGCTACTCTTGAAAGTTTGTGATGGAGTTTAAGATGCTGAAACGCACCTTGATGTATTCCTACTCTCCCTTTGCTGGTTTGAAAACCTAACTGGAGTCAGTGGAGAATTTTTTTTAACTTTTTAATTTTTAAATTATCCTGGCAGAAAATGTATGTGAGTTAATTAAGTCCCCTTAATTATATATGTATGTTTGGTGGCAGTTGAGTTCCGATGAAATATCCCTTTGCTAAATAAGTATGTGCCAGCTGCCCTGGTAGGTTATGCTTACCTATAAAGATAATTGACAGACTTGAGCGGTGCCCCCACTATGGTACTTAATAAACGTTTAATTATAATAATGAGTGCAGTCCCTAGGAACTGTGGCAGGAGCCTGGACGCACAGAACCAGTGTCCCTAAATGCAGGAGCTGGAGAGACAACTTGTTTCCAGTAAGTAAAACACATTAAGTTCATGTAATTCAATAGAAAATTTGGGGAGTTAATGTAATTCCAGTTGGGCATGCTTGAATTTTTAATGCTTAGCAAGGTGGAGAATGAAGGGTTGAGGATTACTTGTAATCTGTCTCTCTTGCACTTTCTAGGATTTTATATAAATGGGATCAGAAGGTATCCTATACTGTTTTGTGTAGCTTTGGAGATACCTCAAGTTTGTTGACTGTATTATCAAGAGTGTACGCCTTATGGTTGCTGGGTGGTATTCCATTGGATTTGGGAAGTCCGGACTTGATTTATCCATTCACCTGTGAGCAGACACTTGAAAAATGTGGATTTTATGTGTTTAAGGGTATTTATGTTATTCCTAGGAAGACAAGTAAGTGGGCTAATCAAAGGTCATGGAGGTGGGTGACCTTTGCTTGGTAGTAAAATGAAGTCTATACATAAAGTCTATACACGTAAGTTCATTTTAAAACCAACCTTCCTTCCTTCCTTCCTTCCCTCCTTCCTTCCTTCCTTCCTTCCTCTGTTTCTTTCTTTCTTCAATCTGCTATAATCCCTAAATGGGATAATGCAGCTCATATCATTACAGTGACTCAGTGAAGACCAAAATAGTGAAAATCACAAGCTGACACAGAGCATAACAGTTTTGCTGATTTAGAAACCAGCTTTCTGGTCCCTGAATTTACTTCATAATGGTTGTCATTTAATGTTTTACTAGTGGACTTTTTCTTAGTGGAAAGCAAATAATGGAGAGATGGGTTTATCTCATCCAGCAGAAAATGTGGGTTTATATGAACAGTTAGAAGGAAAAAAGACTATGTTTTTAATGACAGATATTTAATGTTTTTTCATGCTGTTGAGTATTCTCTTTTATATTGTATAATAATGATGTTGTAAGGGTCATTGAATGGGGCGCCTGCGTGGCTCAGTCAGTTAAGCATATGCCTTCAACGCAGGACACAATCTCAGGGTCTGGGATTGAACCTTATGTCCAGCTTCCTGCTCAAGGGGAAGCCTCCTTCTCTCTCTGCCTCTACGCCTCCTCCTTGCTCATGCTCTCTAATAAATAAATATTAAATAAATCTTTGAAAAAAAAGAGTCATTGAATATCAGTCAATGTGGAGGAAGTTTGGGGATATATGTGGATCTTTTTAGAAGTCTCTTAAATGAAGAACCACAAGTCAACATATTAAAATCTTTCCAGCAGGAATTATTAAAATAAAGCAAGGAGAAAATTGCTACATTCAATTTTTATTCATATATTTAAATTGGGGGGGTGGAATCACAGAGATTCTATTCTAAATCAACAACCCTGGATGAGAAAATCAGAATCTTGTGTGATGAGTAAACAACATTTGAAATCATCCAAGAATGAGTTCCTACTGGTTCAGCGGAGCTGACTGGAGCTCCACTCCAGTCAGCGGAGCTCACCATGGAGACAGGATGATTTCATGCCCCAGGGGACACTTGGCGATGTGTGGAAATAATTGAGGTTGTTGTATCTGGGGAGGGGGTTGCTCCTGGCACGTGGTCCGTGGAGACCAGAGATGCTGCTCCTCAGCTCACAGTGTCCAGGATGTCCCACCCCAGAGAACCATTCAGCTCCAGATGTCCACAGTGCCGTGACTGAGAGAACCCAACCTGGATTTGACCCGTTTCCCAACTGTGCCTCTTCCCTGCTCTTGTTAAGGGCACACATGGGAATTTCTGTCTTTAAACATCTCCTCCGCTTTAGCTGCATTGACTGGCCCAGCTGCAGATGTTGGTTCTGAACACATAGCAAAGAAACGAAGGAGATGCTCTGTTGAAAATTATGACCAACTCTTTGCTCCATTTCAAGTGTGGCAGGCTGAATTTTGCCCAGTTCCACCTGGGTTGCAATCATGTCTTTAAGTCGCTCGCCTACACATGGATTACCCTTACCCCCATGAAGATAACACACCGTTGCTCTACTGGGCATCAAGCCACCATCATGGGTCCACTCTGTAAGTCGACTGTGGCTTTGGTTCTATAATTGCATGATTTTCCAGGCGTGTAAGGGAAAGAAGGAACTTTTTGGAAGAACATACAGGCACTTCCGAGACTGGTCTCAGTGGCTAGAAGACTTTTGTTAGTGAATATTAATAGGGAGAATGTTTTAATTAATGGAGAGGCTGCATTTGGCTTTATTAGTTGGCCCTAAGCTATACCCTAACCCCTAGAGCCCTCTGGATCCACAGAAGAGTGGGAGTAATCATAGTATTACTGTCCTTCCTCCAAAGCTTAAGGAGGTAACATCCAGGTAGCATCGCGGTGTCCTTGGATGAAAGGTCCCATAAAAGTAATTACTGTTTTGATTTCAGCTGCAGTTGAGGAATGCCTCCCAGAATTATACAGCTTTACCATCAAAGAACCCCAAAGGATCAGTGAGTGGATCTTCCTTATTTTAAAGGAGATAGCGTAGATTTCTGCACCATGAGTATAGTTAGCCCTTCCTCTTCAGCCTGATTTCAGATGGCTTCCTCCCGATTCTGTGGAACCTCCTGATTCTGTTGCAATCAGCACCCTTACCCCTGCCTTTTGCCTGCTGCCTGAGGGTTTCTCCGGAGTGAGAAGCTACACATGGTGTGCCATTGCTTATGATTTTCTTAAAAATTTAATATTTAGTGGCAGCGTGCCCTCACAAAACTTTCACTGGCTAAGCGTGCAGGTAATTTTCTTGGAATCTTTCTTAAAAGTGTATTTGTTTCCTGGGGCTGCTGTAACAAATGACCACAGACTGAGGGCTTACAGCAACATAAGTGTAACCTCCCCCAGTTCTGGAGACCAGAGTCTGAGATCCAGGTGGGGAAAGGTTGCTGAGATCCAAGCACAACAGGGCTGTGTTCCCTCCAGAACCTCCATGGGAGGGTCCTTCCTGCCTCTGCCAGCTTCTGGGACTCCAGGCATCCCTGGGTTTATGGCCACACCCTTCCCATCTCTGGCTTTGTCCTCACATGGCTTCTCCTCTATGTTTGTTTCTCCTCTTCTGTCTCTTATAAGGACACCCTTACTTGGATTTAGGGCCACCCTCAACCTCAATGGTGTCATCTTCAGATCCTTCACTTCATCACATTCGGAAATACCCTATTTCCATATAAGGCACCATCTCCAGTTTCTTCCATGTAACTACCTGATAACCTCTATCTCACTAAAGTGTCCATGACTGATATGTTTTGCTATTTCTGGGTCATTGGGAGGTAACCTCTAAAGGTGAAAACATGAAAATCAGTAAATTTAAAGGTTTTTTTTTCCAGGTTTGTTGAGATGGAATTGACACAGAACACGGTAAATTTAAGACATACAATGTGATGATTTGCTGTCAGTATGTATTACAAAGTGATTACCAAAAATAGGCTAGGTAACACATCCATCACCTCACATAGTTGCATTTTCCCCCCATCATTTTGGAAGGTCCGTACCACCAACCAAGAGCACTGGTTTTGGGGTTTTGCTTCATTTTGCTTTGGTTTTTGACTCTCATTCTCCCTATGAAAGAATATAGTCCATACACATCTGCATTTGCGTTTTTATCCATTTGAGGATGTAGTTCTTTTGTTGGCTAATGTATTTCCTGACTTTTCAGTTAATAACATGACCTTATAGAATAGGATTTTGAGCAGTGCTTCTTGATTAGGTCCATAACTTTGAACATCTCTTCAAAGATAACTGGGAAATAAAGCCAATTTGGAAAACCACATTGATCTATGATACCAGTCTCATGTGTTTGTCCATCTCCAGAAGCCCAAATATGCATCACCAGTTTGCCCACCTTTAAAAACCTCCTCTGTTAAAATCTGGGTGTGGGGGGAGGAAGTGGAGAAAAGGGTTGTACAGAACAGAGTAGAGGAGCTTCCTGGGTAGACATGTTCTTTTTGATTTGATATGTATAATTATTTGAGACAATAGGAACTCTGTTATAACTCTGATTTCCATCTGTTTTATAAACGGTTTTTATTTCTTGTTGGCTAGAAAGAACTTTGCACAGGTGACTAGGTCCATCCATGGTGAGTTTACCAATCTTAGGTTGGAGAGATACGTTCTTAGCAAATGAGGTGGACATGGCTACAATTGGTAAATTAAAAAAACAACAACAACAACACCATTCTTGCGTCTTTCATGCAACCCTTAGGAAATACTCGATGTCTTCAGTGAGCGTGTACTAGAAATGCATTTTGGAAACTACTGGAAATTTACAGGAATGCCATGTAATGTGTGAGGCAATGGGGTTGGAGAGAGGAAACATTAGAGTATGGCTTTTTGGAAGGTCATTATGGAAACAAGTTGAATACACAAGTATTGATGGGGGTTCTGTGGGGCAGAGGCAATGGGAGGGTCAGCTTCACCAAGCAGCCCAGGAAAAATGTCCCACCCAAAAGTTTTCCTGGAGGTCTAAGATGACAAGGGAGCCCTGGGAATTGGACACACACACACATGATTATAAGGAAGAGACCTTCTGAATGCCACATCTGCAATTTACCAGCCTCTGTGAAAGTGTTCTAAGCTCTATGACCCCAGCTCCCTCTCCCATAAAACAAAAGCAGTGTCATAAAGCCTTCTAGGCAAGCAGGGTGAGGTATTTTAAGGATCCAAAGGGAACATTGGAGATTCCTTGGGGATGAAAAAGCCCTATAATCTCTAGGGTAGTGTCATTAATCGTTAATTATATACCATTTGCCTTGTGGGGAGGTTCCTCAGCCTACCAAGTATCACCAACTTGGATCCATTTGGGGATCTTCTGTGGGGAGAACACAGGACTCTACCACTCTTTGGACTCTTATAAAAGGATCAAATTATAGCTGCTAACATGCCTTCTTGCACTCAAAGACTTGGGCCAACATCGCTGTAAGTCCATAGTGTTCATCACTGTGTTTGTTTAAGGTAGACATTGCTTATCTACCTTGGGGAGGAAAATGTTCCTTGTAGCTGTGTGCCAGGCATACGTTATGTGTGGTACACATAGTTATGGAATGCCTGCCCATTCGTCGATGACTTATTTATTTCAGTGACTCTGCCACGAAGGGTTTTTGTTGTCAGATCCATATCATGTGCTGGAAATCTGCCATGACATCTACCCAGAAATGACTGGGTTGTGTTTTTTGTCAGATTCTCTCTGGGCAAACATGACTGGTTTGCAAATGAGTTGTGAAGGATTGAGAGGATAACCACATGAACAGGTTCTTTAGTCCTTTGGATCGACTGCCTGGCTATGACACAAATGTCAGCTCTACAGCTCTTGTTTTCTTTTTTTTCTTCCCTAGGGGAGCAGCACACACAGTCATGAAGCAACCATTCTCTAACTGGTGAGTAGGTGACTGTGTAAACCATTCTTTTTCTCTGTATCCCAGACAAAGAAAGGCACCATCCCGTTCTCCGTCCCGTGTTCCTCACCCGGGCCGATGTTTGGTCAACTGCATCAGCCCTAAACCTGCTACAGATAATGAGGGGTGTGCCCGGGGCTGCGGGTTGCGGATGTCCCACAGGATGCCTTTTCTGAGGAAGCGACGCTTACCTTAAGAGTGACGGCATGTATGCAAATTCATGGGGTGGCCCAAGGTCCAAAGTCATGGATCGTTATAGGGGTTTTAAGGATGTCCATGGATGAGCCAAGGCTGGGGGGTGGGTAGTGAGAGGAAAGCATGATGGAACAGCATAGAACATCACTTGGTGCGGCTCACCAATCGTGGCGCAGTGGGAAGCCATTGGACTTGGTGAGGGAATGTTGCAAACAGATTCAAGGATAGGGTTGCTCGGGTTGGCTGCATTTTGGAGGGTGCTCAAGTGGCAAAAATGGGATGGGCCAGGCCATTTGGGAGAGTTTTGAGGAATCCAACGGAGACACGCTTCGAGTTAGTTGGCTTGCCATGACGGGGCTGTAGGTGGATGCATGCAACTGGATTTAAGATGCGTTTTTTTTTTTTTTGAGGTAGAGTGAGCAGGGCTTGGAATAGAATGGATCTGTTGGAATTTGGGGTTTGGGAACCACTTTACTGCATGAGACAATGGTCCTCAAAGGGGAGCGATTTTGTTCAAAATCTCTTTGGAGCACATGATGATAGCATTTAAGTTACAAATGCATGAGTCCACAGCCCAATACTTAGGAGCATATGCAAGGATGCCAGTTTTCCTTTTTCAGATGTTAAAGGAATTCTCAGTGTTATTTTAAATATCTATTCTAATGTATTAGAAAGTACCACTGAGCATCAAAAGAAAAAAAGAAGAAAAGCCAGACTCCCTAGCGATTTGCTCCTGATTTTATACTTTGTTTACATTTTTCTTCAAATAAATCAAATTATTCGGCCTCCCACTCAAGTTGAAACGCTATGTGAGGGTCTCATATCATGAGACGGTTGGGCAGGTTATAAGAATGGAAATATCACCCGGCATAGAAAATTAATGTGCATGTTACACTATGTTAACATAGAACAGAACTTTAAAAAAACATTCTGGGGGCGCCTGGGTGGCTCCGTGGGTTAAGCCTCTGCCTTCGGCTCAGGTCATGATCTCGGGGTCCTGGGATCAAGCCCCGCATCGGGCTCTCTGCTCAGCGGGGAGCTTGCTTCCTCCTCTCTCTCTGCCTGCCTCTCTGCCTACTTGTGATCTCTATCACAATAAATAAATAAATAAATAAATAAATAAATAAAATAGTCAAATAAATCAAATAAATACGTCGTCAAATAAATAAATAAAATCTTTAAAAATAAAGAATAAAGGCGTTAAAATAAAATAAATTCTGGTTTCCATGGAAGGTAGCTCAGGGGTGCTGGGTAGCGGGCGTCGGTGAGAAATAGCACGACGGTGCCTTCTCAGCTGCCCGCAAGGCAGGTCCAGGTTGACGGTGTGTGTTGCTGTCTTTGTCACGTCCCCAAACGCTTCCAGGACCTGCCGGCTGTCGGTGTGCCTGTGCTGCTGGCTTGGGGGCCTGAGCGCAGCCTTTACCACGAGGAGCTCCAGGCCCAACATCGTGCTGCTGATGGCCGACGACCTTGGGGTGGGGGACATTTGCTGCGACGGTAATAACACAGTGAGGTAAGGAAGCCGCCCCTGCCGCACTGTGGAGGGAGGGGTGTGCCCCAGGCCCTCGGGAGCAGCTGGGCCCTAGCAGGGGGGTGGCCGGCCTCGACCATCTGCAGGCACTAGGAAAAGCAGAGCTCAGCCTTTGCATCCTGCTCTCCCTGGTCTGGTGGTTGCTGTCCTGCTTTTGAGGTGAGATTCCCCTAACATGACCGCTCCTCTGTAACCCACGGAAAGGGCACCGTTCACGGGGCAGAGCCCATGCACAGGGTGGTACATCCATGCCCTCCGTCTGTTTCCAGAACTTCTGTATGGCCCCCAAAAGGCAATCCCACACCTAGTACCAGTCGCCTCCGCCCCTCAGCCCTCAGTCCTCAGCTCCTAGGAATCACCAATGTGCTCTCTGTCACTTGGGATTGGCTCATTCCAGAAATGCCACATTCTGAGCAGCTTCAACAACACACATGGATTCCCTCCCAGTCCTGGGGCTGGGAGTTGGAGATCCAGGCAGGGATGAGGCTGGGAGTGTGAGATTCAGGCAAGGTTGAGGCCGGGAGTCTGAGATCCAGGTAGGGCTAAGGCTAGGAGAGTGAGATCCAGGCAGAGCTGAGGCTGGGGGTCTGAGATCCAGGCAGGACTGAGGCTGGGAGTGTGAGATCCAGGCAGGGCTGAGGCTGGGAGTGTGAGATCCAGGCAGGGCTGAGGCCACTTCCTTCTGAAGCCCCTCTCCCTGGTATGTAGACCACATCTTCTCCCTGTGTCCTTATGTGGCCGTCCTCTGTGTGTGTCCTCATTTCCTCTTCTTATAAGGACATGAGGGCCGACTCTGACTTCGGGTTTTCCTCTTTAGTGACCCCGACTCCAGAAACAGTCCCATTCTGAGGTCCTGAGGGATAGGAGTCCGACTTATGAATTTTGGGGACCACCATTCAGCCCATAATACACATTATGTGCCCTTTTGTGTGCAGTTTCTTTCACCGAACATTGTGTTTTCAATGACGTGGTAGCAAGTGTCATTCCTTCCTTTCTGTCTGTATTAGATAATATCCCATGGCAGGGACTAATGGCATGAAAGTTCTTCACGGTCTTCCCTAATTTTTTTCCGAAGCCTTCAGTGACCATGATCCTTTTGTTGAATGCCCCTTGCTCCCCAGCTCCAGACAAATCTTATTCATGTGCAAATACACATGACTCTTAGTCTGAGTTTAAATACTGCCCTTTCTGCTTGGAATGTGGCTCATGGAATAGTCCTATATTTTAAGTATATTTTTGAACTTGGAAAGGAGCGGGTCTTCTTAAAGGCACTGAAGGTCTACGTGAGCACACGTGTTTCCATGATTAATTTCCGCAAGGAAGTGATGGGTAAGGCAGGAGACATCGCTTGAGATTCTGGTCCTGTCACTCTCAACCAGACACTGAGTGCACCTGCACCGGACATCGGGCTGCACAGGGTCTCCCTGACACAGAGAATGTTGGGGGGTATACAACGCTGTCCCCTATCACCCTGCTGGGGGCTTGTGAGACTAGGATGTCACTCACATGTTCTTAAGATCGGGGATGCCTTAGCTGAAGAGCAACGTGGACAGTAAATTAAACCCCCAAATGTCACCATTTGGTTATAAAAAAGAAAGATACATTTTTACTACCAGAAATACAGTAAAATTTTATGTAACCCAAGTCACCCGTTCATTTCAGGAATATATTATGAGCAAACGGACTAACGTTAGTTAGCGTTGAAACGCCTGTGTCAGACTGGTTATGGTTTAATTATACCCGTGGACCTCGATTAGTCTGCAATTGTTTTGCCTGAAGATACATTGTTTTAAAGTCTGCTTTCCATCTCCTTGGGGCCGTCGCGGAAGCATGCGAACACGTAGATGGATTGATGTTTAAGAGGCATGCATTTCAGGTCTACTGGAAAGACAGTCCACTGGACTCAAAACGGGATGGCTTTGAATGTTCTTTGTCTCGTTGAGAATTAGAGACCCACGTGCTGAATCCTACCTCTGTCTGCAGCACACCCAGTATTGACCGCCTGGCAAGCGAGGGCGTGAGTCTCACCCAGCACCTGGCCGCCGCCTCCGTATGCACGCCGAGTAGGGCTGCCTTCCTGACCGGCCGGTACCCCATCAGATCAGGTGGGGCAGGGCTATGTGAGGACAATGTTGTCTCTCTGCCATGCTTTCTTCTTCTAGGTCTTGGGAAGAACAAGGAAAAGAAGGAGCCTTGTACATATTCTCTGTCTCACACACACGCACAACATGACGTTGTAGAGTCAACATTACAAATATCAATTTTTATACTCAGCTGCAGCATTTTGAACATTTTATGATGTAGAGGTTACCAATATTCCCAATCCGCAAGTTTCTAAGTTTCTACCCAAGTATGGAGATGCCTACATAGGACCTCAAACTCAGAGAAGGGTCTGGAGGAGATGTGGGTTTCTCCTTATGCAGAAAGATGAGATCAAAGTTCTGCTCCATCAAATTTTTATACACACAGTCACTTTTATACATATATTTATAATTAATTAAAAGATGTAACCATTTTTCTTGAAAATGATAAATAGGCTTTTGTCTTTTAGGATTTGGCAAGAGGCATCTTTTTAATGTACTTATTTCTGTTGAGAACAGAAAAACGAGAAGCAGATAGGATCACAATGCTATTTTAACATATTTTGATTTTTTTATTGATTGTGCGTGTTTGTGTGATGCCTTTCATGTATAGGTTTATTCTTTTTTTAAAAAATTATTTATTTATTTGGCAGACATCACAAGTACCCAGAGAAACAAGCAGAAAGAGAGAGAGGAGGAAGCAGGCTCCCACTGAGCAGAGAGCCTGATGTGGGGCTCAATCCCAGGACCCTGGGATCATGACCTGAGCCAAAGGCAGAGACTTTAACCCACTGAGCCACCCAGGCACCCCATATAGGTTTATTCTTGTTGGATGTAACATCTGTAGGTTATGTGCACCTCAAGGCACAAATGTTCCCGTGGTCAAGATGCAAGGAATAGTTCAGTGAGTACAGGAAGCTCACAGGGGCCCCTCCAGCATTCCAGGAAAGTCCTCCTGGATGATGTTGCTTGAAATGTGAGGAGTTAGGAGGGAGGGAGGGTTTGTTCAGCAGAGGAAGGGGCAGGCACAGACAGTGCAGTCAGGCATGAATGCAAGAGGTCAATGAGGCAGCCGCAGCAATAATCAGTTGTCTCAGATTAGCAAACATAGTGTAAGCTCTACCCCAGATTTAGATTTCAATAGAAGGTGAGGGACGGGCAGTGATGAGGTTTGACTATGGGACAGAAATGGGTTGGAAGGGTTCTTCAGAAGGTCCTGGGATGGTGGACAGCATTTGGCTGGTGGACATCCAAGCACAGACCAGCTGAATCCCTGCTCAAAAGCTATGGTGTGGGAAATAATTATTCAAACTGTTTACTGGGGTAGAGTTATCAGGACTTGGCATGGGATTGGACAGAGGACATGATGCTGAGTGAGAGGGAGGATCCCAAAGGAATTCATGCATCGGGTGGCTGGGGGGATTATGACGTTCTTTGTTGAAGCAGGTTTGAAGTACGATGACCACGGTCTCTGTGTTGGTCATATTGTGATTCGGGTTCCTAAGTATAGAGACATCTAGATAGGACCTCAACTTCAAAGAGGGTCTGGAGGAGATGTGGGTTTCTCACCAGGTAGAGAGATGGCATCAAAGTTCAAAACTGAGGTCCAAAGATATCATACAGAGTCACATACACAGTTACATTTGAATTTTGAATCATCGATGACTAGATTTTTAGTGTAAGTATGCCCCATGCAAAGTGTGGGGTGTGCTTATACTAAGAAACCATTCATTGTTCATATGAAATTCCAGCGTGACCTGGTATCGTGTGTGAGCTGGTGATCCTGATCCGCACAGAGCATGTGCCTTTGACAGATGTGAGGACAAGCTAAGTAGAAACAAAAAAGTGAGGGAACATTCTCAAAAGAACTGAATGGTGGAGGCACAGTAGAAAACATTTCAAGGAGAGCAGGATGAATCTTGGAGTTTGTCATGAGGGTTGTGAAAAAGGGACTGTGGGACTCACAGTGTGCCTCCTTCTCTGACTTCAGGAATGGCATCTCCCTTCAACCTGAACCGAGGGCTCACCTGGCTTGGAGGCTCAGGCGGTCTGCCCACCAATGAAACGACCTTTGCCAAATTGCTGCAGCATCGTGGCTACCGCACGGGGCTCATAGGTATGGCCTGCAGGACTCTGAACTCTGAAGCATGTTCATGCACATCCCCTTTCACTGGGATTTAACCTTCCTGGGACGTCAGCTGGACCCAGGCCAGCTGCCCTCTTGTTGAAAGGAGATGCGTGGGGTGGGGATTCAATGCACGATTATCCGGGACCTTTGTTATGTTAAGCAGGGTATGGGAAGAATCATGGGAACCAAAAGCAAATGGGCTTGTCCATCGCTATCACCAAAATGGAATGTTCTATAGGGGGGGCGGGATGGGGAGTTTTCTACTTTCATGACAACGTTACCAGCAGAGAAGTGAGTGTGTTTTTATTTGTTTAAAGATTTATTTATTTTAGATTGAGAGAAAAGAGGGAGCAAGGGGCTTCTACTGCCCTGTTTGAGTTGGGAAGATGTAGGGTGTAGGAAAAGTGGTGTTGGTGACAAATATGACAACTTTCTTAGCATCCTCAAGGTGGTGACTGGGGTACCAAGAAGACGCCCCCACGGCAACACCATGCAGGTCGTACTCGTGCTTAGCTTTCGCTAAGGGAAGCCCATGTTCTAGAAGCAGGTGGACGTGTGGGCAGCCATTTTGTTTTTCCCACAGGCAAGTGGCACCTGGGTTTGAGCTGTGCCTCTCGGGACGATCACTGTTACCACCCTCTCAACCATGGGTTCGACTATTTCTACGGGTTGCCCTTTGGGCTTCTCAACGACTGTCAGACATCCAAGACAGCAGAGCTTCACCGCTGGCTACGGATCAAACTCTGGATCTCCACGGCGGTGCTCAGTCTGGTCCCCCTCCTGCTGCTCATCCCCAAGTTCGCCCGCTGGTTCTCCGTTCCGTGGAAGGTCATCATCACCTTCACTCTTCTTGCCTTCCTCTTTTTCATCATCTGGTACTCCACTTACGGGTTTACTCGACGTTGGAACTGCATTCTTATGAGAAACCATGAAATCATCCAGCAGCCGATGC
Organism: Mellivora capensis; assembly: GCA_004024625.1. Taxonomy (NCBI): domain Eukaryota; kingdom Metazoa; phylum Chordata; class Mammalia; order Carnivora; family Mustelidae; genus Mellivora; species Mellivora capensis. The sequence continues at coordinate 5,460 of PISX010011621.1, read as the reverse complement.
GGGAGGACAGAGTGGGTTCCCTCATGCTCAAGGAGGCTCTTGCCTTTATCGACAGGTATGGAGCCCTTTCTGGTCTGATTGATTCCATGCATGGGAATTTTATTTTGTATTTCAGAGAAGTTGGGTTCATCTTGGGGTTACGAACCTTCGTGTGTCTGTGTGTGATATTTTCATATACTAGAATCTCTCCTGAGAATAAAATTGAGCATTAAATTTCCTTCAAATTGTAAACACTGAAAGGGCAAAGAAATATATCTTGCTCACTCTTTTTTATCAACACTGGAATCCCTATACTTTGGTCCGTATTGCTTCAATATGGATTGGGATCTAAATGGATTCAACCTTTGGGATTGATGTTGATTTGTTGTGCTTTAGAAGCAGCCCCAAAATCCTTCTGTGTGCATGAATGATGAGGGAGTGATTTTATGTATAGATACCTAATTTGAAGTTTTATGTGTTCAATACAAGCCACGTGGGTATGAAGGTAATTATTTCCCATCTTTGCATGCCGGCTCCCTTCTAGGTTATTAGCCAGAAGCAGATTGAATTGTGGGTGTGGATGCTCTTTGAGCTGGTGTGTATGGAGTTCAGGGGAGTGGATGGAAGAGGAAAAGGTGTAACCCTGTGGGGTTAATGTGTCCAACAGTGGGATCTCATCCCCTCATATGCTTTGAGTCTTTGTTCTAACACAGTGGTCACAACATAGTCACTCGGCTCTGGTTGTCACTCCCGTGGCTGTCTGTGACAGAACACACCCAATCTCTATGCCCTTCCCCCTCTATAATGCCCAGTTGTAAAAGTGTGTGAGAGTCTTAAGTGGCCCCATTGGATATTGAAGTGCAGAACACAACAAACAAGATGTATGAGCACCTTAGCTCCTTGTATCTGGCTTCCTGTAATTCTGCATAAGCAGCCTCATAGCCCAAAGTTAATGCCAAAGCTCCAGCCATCACATTTATGTTTTGGACAGCGTAGAAGAGGAGGAGGAGAAAGGAATGAAGAAGTCTTCTTCAGAAGACAGATTGCACTCACTATTTCGTTGTTAATGCAAAATGTCCCAATATTCTTTATTCCTACTTATGGCCTCTGTGCTGATGTCCTGCTGTGCTATTTGTTAATCTTGTGAGTGGTATTGGTCACGTAGGGACATAGACAACCTCTAGCAACTGTTGCGAGATCTTTCAGCTGATGTGGAATCCTATTCCTGGAGAAAACGCCTTTGTTGGTGACGATAACTTTGTTCATGTTCCACCCCTTAGGTATAAACGCAGCCCCTTCCTTCTCTTTGTGTCCTTCCTGCATGTCCACACTCCACTTATCACCAAAGAGAAGTTTGTGGGGCACAGTAAATATGGACTCTATGGGGATAATGTTGAAGAAATGGATTGGATGGTGGGTAAGTGTCCAGAAAAACAATCGTACATATCGAATGCCTAGGCTAGAGAAATTGAATGCATACTGATTGCCTCAAACAACAGACAGCCCTTTGTGGATCTTGGGGACTCGGTGAATATTTGTTCCCAGGAACTGAATCAAAGTCTGGCTGTCAGTGAAGCAAAATCAGTGAGTATTCCCCGCATGAAAACAGTTGCAATTATAAATATGGGATTTTCCCATCTTTAAAATAAAGACTGTTCAACACGGTAAAGGAGACTGCCTTTCCCATCATTCTGATGGATAGGAAAGAAAATGTGTTTTTCTCCTTAGCTCATTTTTATGGGAAAGGCTTAGAAATGTGGAGGGAATTTACCTTAACTAAAGTCATTTGTTTCAAAGTCATAAGGGTCAATGTGGAAACAAACACAAAGGGTCATAAATGAGGACGTGGGGGTGTGGGGGAGAGGAGGGAGCAGCATATGCATATCAGTAAAACAACGAATCATGCTTTCCAAATAGCCTTTTCCATCAATTGCACAGGATGGAGTATTTCTTCATCTCAAAAAGTATGAGGAAGATTTTTGTTTTTTTTCTGCTACTCTTTGGAAAGTGTTCTCTGCAGAACCACCTAGACTAATATTCACAGAATTGAAAATTTTTAAAGTTTCTTAAATATAAAAATGTTACTTTTATATATCCTAGGTATATATAAACATACATTTCATATCTATTAATATTAAATCAATTAAGTCTATGATTGACTTTAATATTTAAAATGTATCCATGCACGTTAAATAGTAATGCTCTTATATGTATACATATGCATACATATACTGTTTATATGTGTGTATGTGCATGCTACAATATATATATTTTTTAATTCCCTGGAAGATACAAACATTGAAACCTGCTACAGTAAAAACATTTCTAACATTGCAACTTCAGTGAAGTTGTAAGATTATGATTTCTTTTCCTTGATGTTTGTTACGGTCCAGGATAATCTGCTTTGGAAACCAGGCATTCTGGTGCATTCGTATCTAGAGTCACAGAACTGTTTGATGCAAATAGACTTTCTGTCCCTTTTTTATATGCAGAGTTTGCCACAAGCAGCTAATTACATTTATTCTGTGCTCTGTGTAAATATACAGGTGTTCTGTAAGTACTAGTAACTGCATTTAGTAATACTTTTAATTGCATTCCCAGGCTAATCCCATTTACATGGGAGAAACAAAAAGTAGATATTTCTCTGCATGATGTCTTCCCAGGACACTGCATTTTTTTCCCTTGTGTGGCTTATGAAAATTCTATCCAAACCAGACGCAGATCAAAAAATCAGAGAGGCGTCTTTGTGTGTGTGTGTGTGTGTGTGTGTGTGTTTTCTAGTTGGCAATACGATGATTAAACTTAAGATCATTTCCTAAGTTAATAAGTTTCTCAAGAAGGAGCCGTAACAGTAGTATCCCCGGAATGACATGCAAAGCAGATCTGAAGGCTCCAAGTGTCCAGGAATATTTTCTTTTATTTTTTTTTAAATACTTTATTTATTCATTTGACAGACAGAGATCACAAGCAGGCAGAGAGGCAGGCAGAGAGAGAGGAAGGGAAGCAGGCTCTCCGCTGACCAGAGAGCCAGATGTGGGGCTTGATCCCAGGACCCTGGGATCATGACCTGAGCCGAAGGCAGAGGCTTTAACCCACTGAGCCACGAAGGCACCCCTAGTAAGGAATTCTAAACAGAATTTGGGCTGGGGTAGTAAATTAAATTAAATTAAATTAAATTAAATTAAATTAAACTGTCAGGTGAGGGGGCACCTGGGTGGCTCAGTGGGTTAAGCCTCTGTCTTCAGCTCAGGTCATGATCTCAGGGTCCTGGGATTGAGATCTGCATTAGGGTCCCTGCTCGGTGGGAAGCCTGCTTCTCCCTCCCCCTCTGCCTGCCTATCTGCCCACTTGTGCTCTCCCTCTATCAAATAAATAAATAAAATTTAAAAAAAAAAGGAAATTCAAAGGACCTAGAAGAGCCAAGACATTCTTGAGGAAAAGCAAAGTTGGAAGACATACACTACCACATTTGAGGACTCAGAATTGTGGAAATAAACAAAGATATCTCTCCATCTAAATGAGAACTCTTTTAAAGATTTTATTTATTTATTTGACACAGAGAGAGATCACAGGTAGGCAGAGAGGCAGGCAGAGAGAGAGGAAGGGACGCAGGCTCCCCGCTGAACAGAGAGCCCGATGCTGGGCTTGATCCCAGGACCCTGGGATCCTGACCCGAGCTGAAGGCAGAGGCTTAACCCACTGAGCCATCCAGGTGCCCCTGTCCAGGAATATTTTAAATCCTCTATTGGAGAGAACTTGTACTTTAAAAACATATTTAGCAGCTTTTTATTCTTGCTTTCTTTCCTTGTATTTTTGTCTTGTAAAAGATTTTATGACTATTCTGTTGCCGTATGCACATACGAGTACACGCACGTTTCTATATGTTTTACACATTTGCATACACAGGAGTTTACGTGTATGTATTTCCAAGAAATAAAAGGATTCGTGTGTATTTTATTTACTTGGTATAAGTTACAGATAACCTTTATGCTAAAGACGATAGCCAGCTCTAATGAATGAGAACTGACACTTTATATGCAAATTATTCTCTTACCAAAAAGCCATTATAATCTTTATCTTAGGAAATCTGGGCTTTAAAATAGGTTAATTTCTAGTTGCAACATTTCTAAAAAATGGCCAATGTGGCTTCTAAAACAAGTCACTTTTAAACAAAGAAACAGGAAGTTCAAGGAGTTGATGCTTAAACCTGTTTTCTTTAAACTCGGCTGCATTGTCTTTTTATTATTATTATTATTTCTTTTCAGCGTAACAGTATTCATTGTTTTTGCACCACACCCAGTGCACCATGCAATGCGTGCCCTCCATAATACCCACCACCAGGCTCCCTTAAGCTCCCACCCCGCGCCCCTTCAAAACCCCTCAGGTTGATTTTCAGAGTCCATAGTCTCTCATAGTTCTGTCTTTTCATGTTTGAATGGGGCAAGATTATGGTGGGGGGGAGTCACACTGGATGGTAGGACTGTGGTGTGATGATACAGAGACCAGGGTGAATGCCCAGCTGGAACTGGAAATTAAGTCAGCATAGTTTGGGATGTGGCTAGACCAGCTTTCTACTTCTTCTGTTCAAAGACCCTTTGTTCCCAGGATGCCTGAGTGGCTCCATATGTTAAGCATCTGCCTTTGGCTCAGGCAGTGTTTCCAGGATCCCGGGATTGGAGCCCTGTGTCCTGCTCAGCCGGGAGCCTGCTTCTCCCTCCTCTTCTCCCTTCCCTGCGGCTCCCCCTGCTTCTGCTGTCTCTCTCTCTCTCTGACAAATAAATAAACGTAATATTTAGAGGGAAAAATAAATACATAAATATTTAAAGGGAAAAACAAAAAGCCCTTTGTCTCCTTCAGAGATTGTCCACACGTCAGCAGGATGCTTGCGGAGTGTAGTGAAGGAGTCTCTGTGGTCCGATGCTTACGGAGAAGAATAACCTGCAGGTCAAGTGCAACCTTCAGAGCGGTGTGGGGTTACTGTGTCCTTTACGAGGTGGGGCTCGTGCTGTCCAGGGCAAGGATATGAACCTGTGGATTTATTCCTGGACGTGCCCATTTTTAAGGCGTCTTCTCTGTTTTATTAGTGCTTGTGGGTTTCTCTGAACGGACAGGCCCAATATGCGATGGTTACTGGATTTTGAGTGATGATCATGTTGTATACTACATACTAGTTCATACTTTCTAATATCTTGTATGTGTATACATAGTGATGTCTATAATATGTATATATTATTACATAATTTGAAAAATAAGTATATTTTCTTATATATTATATAATATATATTTCCTACATGTAGTATATATTTTATTTTATATTCATATAGTTATATATTTTATATATATTATATTTCTTAAGCATTATGTAAGAAAATAATTAAAACTAAAACTAAAATGATGTATTAAATGTTATATAATAAAATTACATATTACATAATAAATTACTATTAGTGTTATATAATAAGTACCCATTATATAATACTA
>PISX010011620.1:0-64410 GCA_004024625.1 Mellivora capensis | reverse complement strand
GTATGTGTCATCTTAAAAATACTCAGAAATGTGTGAAGGAGACAAAAATCTGAGCAGTCACACCAGCAGGGTCTCAGAGAACCTGAATGGTTTCTGGATGCAAGGACAACCATAATGACCTCACCATCTTGTCGCACCTTAAAAATGGGCACCTGCTAGTCCTTTATCTTGTGATGTTGTTGGACTTTGGGGTTTTCTGACTGCTGCTTTTTCAAGGGCTCCCCCTCAATTTTTGACTACCAACAACTGCCTCTTTCCTTCTGCTGCCTTTTCCCAGGCCTTTGCCCTCAAATACTTTATGCCAAAATCTGTTCTGAGCTGCTGATCGGTAGCGATCAGGTAGTGAGCAAGGACTTATCACCATCCATGTGTTGTAAGTGGCCTTATGTCCAGCCTGCTACCATCACCGGTATGGACTGGGTGGCGAGGCCATACAATATTAACCACAACTTTATGGAAGAAACACCTTGTGGTCTTTTTCTTCAGAAGCATGATAAGAACTGGATTATTCTCCAAAATACTTGAAAATGAGTTAAAGGCACCACCAAGCTATTACTAACACAGCTAAGCAGTCTTAGGCTACTTAGTCTTCAATCATCATTCTTATTAGTTACTGAGTATATACCATCCTCCATTCATTCTAGACTAGTGGACTTGGAAGCTAAAACCTTTGTTTGAGTTTTGATTAGGCCACTTGCAAACTTTGTGTCCTTGGGCAAGTCACTTAACCTCTCTGAGCCCCAATTTTCATATCTGTACAATGAGGGTGATCATTACTTTCTGTAGTTAACCCTTTAGGATTAAGGTGAGAGTTCTTTGCAAGATGTAGACTCCTCGATCAGTGGCCCTTAACATTAGTAGTATGCTGTACATCAGAACCACTGGGGTACTTAGTTTTTTTTAAAGATTTTTTTTTGTTATGTTTGGTTAGCCAGCATATAGTACAACATTAGTTTTTTGATGTAGTGTTCTCTAATTCATCAGTTGTATATAATACCCGGTGCTTATCACAACATGTGCCCTCCTTAATGCCCATTACCCAGTTACCCCGTCCTCCCACCCTTCTCCCTTCACAGACCCTCAGTTTGTTTCCCAGAGTCCAGGGTCTCTCATGGTTTGTCTCCCTCTCTGATTTCTTCCCCTCCAGTTTTCCCTCCCTTCCCCTATGGTCCTCTGTGCTATTCCATATGTTCCACAGATGAGTGAAACCATATGGTAATTGTCTTTCTCTGCTTGACTTATTTCACTCAGCATAATCTCCTCCAGTCCCATCCATGCTGATACAAATGGTGAGTATTCATCCTTTCTGATGGCTGCGTAATATTCCATTGCATATATGGACCACATCTTCTTTATCCATTTGTCTGTTGAAGAGCATCTTGGCTCCTTCCACAGTTTGGCTATTGTGGACATCTTTATTTATTTATTTTAGAGAGAGACAGACAGTGAGAGCTGGGGGAGGGAGAGAGAGAATCCCAAGCAGAGTCCGTGCTGAGCATGGGGCCTGATGTGGGTCTTGATCCCAGGACCCTGAGATGATGACCTGAGGTTAACCAAGAGTCAAAGGCCCAAGAGACAGAGCCACCCAGGCGCCCCCTACTGGGCTGCTTTAAAAGCATGCAGACCTCCAGTCCCTCCCTCCAGGTCTGGTTTGGGACCAGGGTGGAGGGTCTAAAATGCTCCATAGGTGATTCCATTGCATGTGTTGAGTGTATAACACCTGCACTTCACCAGAGATAGTATCTTTATTATCCAGGATGACCGAAGAGTAAGGCCATGACTACTGGCCACTCAGCTCTTCTCTTGTTGCTGACTGTTCCTGGCAGAAACTAAGATGTAGGAAAGTACCCAACTGTGTTGGGGCCCCTGCGGGGGCGGGGGGGGAACACAAAGCTAGACTCTCTGAGGGCAATGACCATGGTCAGGATGAATGTCATGGGTAGGATGGAAGGGGTATACACAGTTGAGACCAGACATTTACGACCCAGGTGAGTCAAGGTCCAAGTTTAGGGCATACCTGAAGAGGGAACAATAACTCTAGGGAAAGTCAAACTAGAACAAAGGTGAGTTCTGGCCCTTCTCCTCTTGGAAAGGAGGAGTTTCAACATCCCAAAGCCCTAGCAACATGTCCTTTCTAAATGGGCTGGCTCAGGAAAGCCCGATTTTTACCCATGAAAACACGGATTAAACAAGAATCAATTCCAATCTCAATGCATTTCAACCTTTTCATATTATAGTTGTAGAGCTAATTGCTCTGTATTGTCATATGCTATAGGGAAGAAAGGCATCATTAAAGTACTAAAAATTTTTTCCATGAAATGGATTTGTGCCACAGAGAGAAAGCCATTGATGGGTTCTTTTTTTTTTTTTTTTAAGATTTTATTTATTTATTTGACAGACAGAGATCACAAGTAGGCAGAGAGGCAGGCAGGGAGAGAGAGGAGGAAGCAGGCTCTCCGCGGAGCAGAGAGCCCGATGTGGGCCTCGATCCCAGGACCCTGGGATCATGACCTGAGCTGAAAGCAGAGGCTTAACCAACTGAGCCACCCAGGCACCCCTGATGGGTTCTTTTTAAGTGGGTTGTTTTGGGTGTGGATTTTTTTTTCGGTATTTTTGAAAAAAATTCTCAAATTTGCAAGAAGGCATACTCTCATGGAGCCTGTGTAAGTTCTTAACAGTGATCATAGTGGTCAGGGTTTGGAGATTTCATTGTTTAATCCCCTTCTTCTCTCTTCCTTTATTAATTCCTTTTTTTAGCTGACAGATATTCTGTGCTCTCCATATATCAGACTTTGTGAAGACCCTGGGGATCCAGGTGTGCGCAAAAGGAGATAGAATTTCATTCTTCATGTGGCTTATAGACTTGTTGGGACACTAGGCCAGTAGTCAAATAAATAAATGTGATATTCCAACTGTGACAAATGTCTTGGAACCAATAATAGGGGAGTTGGACTGCAGGGCATCAGAGAAGCTTGTTCTGAGAAAAGCTTTGTGGGTGTTGAGATCTTAATATCTCAGGGGTCAGTAGGTATTAACTATGCTGAGGGGTCAGCATGTGCAAAGGCCCTGTGGTGGAAGGACTTTTGTCTATTGGGGAAGAATTTCAGTGTTCTTGGAGCTCAGAAACAGACAGGCATTGGGTATGGAATGACACTGGAGAGAGAGAGGCCACACTATGCTGGACATTTTAGGCCACAGTTACACTGTTGTTTTTTATCTTGAGAAAAATAAGGACCCTTTAATAGGACTTTAATTAGTGAAGGGTGTGATGGAGGGGGATGTGAATACACTGGCCACACTGAAGTAAGACCAGTTAGGAAGTTATTACTAGGAGGTGGAACTCCAAGGGATGCTGGACCAGACAGAAACCAATTTCCTTCCCTGAGCAGGCTGGGCACATTAGCAGTTTCTCCAGCAGCTGGGGACATGCACTGAACCATGTCACCTTCTTAGCTTAGTTTTCTTCCCAGCCTCTTAGCAATGGCTCAGCAAGTCTCACACCAGCTCCTCCCTTCTCAGAGAGGAATGAGAAGAGTATATGCTTTTAACAACTCCATTTGTTTTTGTGGTTTGGGAATTTATTTAAAGTTCCCAAAGACATCATGGTGGATGTGTGGAAAGTATTTCAGTAAGAGTCCAGAATTCATGAGATGGTCCATATTAGGGCAGAGTTGTTCTGTTTTTCTTTTTCCAAGTATATGTGCTCTTTACTTATTAAGAATCATGTACTAAGAGACATTAGATGAAAAATGAGGAAAATGATGTGATTGGCTGTACTTTACGTTAGGCTCTTTATTTACATCATTAAAAAAAAAACCTTTCCTGAGCTCCAATTCACATCCTGTAAATTTCACCCTTTTGAAGTGTTGCATTCAGTGCTTTTTAGTGTAGTCATAGAGTTGGGTATCAATCCATTTTTATAAAAGTGTCATTTTCCTTTCACTTTTTCCCCATATTATTTTTTTTTTCTTAAGGACTTTCCATCATAGAAATTTTCAAACATACACAAATCGAAAGACTAGTAAGTTCTTGGTACTTAGTACCCTGGCTCAGCAATTATGAACACAGACCGATCTTGTTTATCTATATTCTCCCTCCCCACTGGCTGACTCGGAAGTGGATATCAGATATCATGTCACTTTGACTTCAAATACTACTGAAATATGACTCTTTTGTTTAAGAAAATGAGCAGGATATTACTATCAACCAGAACATATTAACAATAATGCCCTCATAACATCTGATAGCCATACCATCCAATACCCGTAGAGTCCTCTTTCTTTTTTTACCTTCCTTTCTTCCTTTTCTTTTCTTTTATTTTTTTAGAGAGGGGGAAGGGGGCAGAGGGAGAGGGACAGAGAATCCCAAGTGGGCTCCACACCCAGAGTGGAGCCTGATGTGGGGCTCCATCTCACAACCCTGAGATCATGACCTGAGCTGAAATCAAGAGTCAGAGGCTTAATTGACTGAGCCACCCAGCCCCTCCACCCCTGCTTTTTTCCTTCTCTTTATATAAGTGGTTTGAGTCAGAATCTAAGAAAAGCCCACAGTGCATTTGGTTGATAGATCTCTTTAGTCTCTTTTCAATTTACAGGTTCCTCCTTCCTCCTTTTCTCTTTTAAAAATATTTTATTTTATTTATTTATTGAGAGACAGAGAGTTGGGGGGGGGGCAGCAGGGAGAGAGAGAGAAACAGACTACTTGCTGAGCAGGGAGCCGGATGCAGGGCTCCATCCCACGGTCCTGAGATCATGACCTGAGCTGAAATCAAGAGTCCATCACTCAACTGACTGAGCCACCCAGGCACACCTCCTCCCCCTGCCCTGCATCCTTGGAATTCATTTGTGTATGAAATCTGAGTTATTCACCTTATTAGAACTTCCATAAAGTGTTTTATTTTTAATAGCAGCCTAAAGAGTGGAGTTTGGAGCATGAACATTGAAGAGTCATGAGCTTCTTCTGGGTTCAAATCCTGATGTTATCCTTTACTTGCTATGCACTCCTGAGGAAATAGCTCATCTCCCTTGATGGATGCAGGAGGGGAATTATGTTGAAGACTGAGTCAGATAATGCACAGAAAGTGCATGGCATGCAAAAGGTGATCAATAAAACTTCCTTCTCTTTTTTTAAATCTCCTTATAACTTATAAACTATTTTTATTTATATTATTCTATACTGCCTAATGATATTATTTTATATAGTTATGTAACATATATACATATATAACATGATTTATATATCACTATAATGCATATTTTATAATTACAATTACTTTTTTTATGATTATGGGTTTTTTCATGTTTTTAAAAAATTTGGAAACAGGAGTCATCAGTCCTCAGTCCTGGTTGAGTATTGACTGTCAAGGATCTGAGAAACTGATGGACAATTCTTTGAAAGATAAAGGATGTCTAGAGACCAAGGCAGCATCTGGGAGCATATATATATATATATATATATATATATATATATATATAGTGCCTGGGAGCAGAACTAGAAACAGCTCTCTGCAGAGCTGAGAAGATTTCTTCAGCACCACTCAGCCCTGTGCCACTTTCCTCATCTCTTGCCATGTTCCCTGTCTTGCTCTCATGCCCATTATTATTAGGTAGTCCAGGTTCCTGATACATGGGAAGGCAGGTGATGACCTCATCCATGCTGCACCATTAGCCATCCAAGTCTTGTCCCTTCAAGGAACATTTTTTAAAAAGTTTTATTTATTTAAGTACTCTCTACCCCCAACATGGGGTTTGAACTCATGACCCCCAGGTTAAGAGTTGCATGCTCTTTGGGCTGAGCCAGACAGATGCCCCAAAGAACATTTTAAAAGAGAACTTAGAAGAGAGTAATATTGGACCTAAACACAAATATCTGGGACTAATGGGGACTATTCACGTACTGTGAGACTTGGAAAGAGGGAAATATTTTAGGGTAGGGGGCACTCAAATCATCCCACAAAGGTGATCTGTGTGTGGGAACTGCAAAGATAATCTTCTTTCTATAAATTCATCTGTCTATCCATCATCCATCCATCCATCCATCCATCCTTTAATTCATTCATCAGCCAACATTTATCTCCTGTGTGGATAAACAGACAAAACCCCTGGTATCTGTTTTAAATTAGCTCTTATACCCCCATGGTCTCTTCACTTCATTCCACACCTGTTAGCAAAGAATCTCCAGCCTGAATATGAATTCAGGTGCCTCTGGTTAATGGAGAAATGAGATGATCTTTCTTTCTCCAGCCCTGGACTCTGCAATTTTCCATCACATGTTCAGACTATAGCTTCCTTTCATGGCTGTTTAATTATTATGGCTCAGAAGACCATAATACTAAATTAAAGTGAAATATAATTGCTCTTCCAGTTTTCACATCTGCCAGAATTCTGCTGATAACAACAGGATTCCATGAGCACCTTCAAGTCAGAATTTGCTGTCAGTGACGGGGGAAGAAATTAACAACCACCACTACCACCACCAAAAAACCCCCTCTTCTTTCCACATTCGCCCTGAAGCCAGGCTGACATAACAGAAATGGAAAACAGTTGGCACAGGCATAAAATTCTATGACAAAAGGAAACTTGTGAAATAGAAAAATGAATTTCTTGGGGGGGAAAACATAACTTCCACTGACAGCACTCTATTTAGGAAGAGAATTCTGTAGTCTGAGGATATTAGGGTCATTAAAAATAGCAGGGTTATCTTGGGGGGGTTGGGGATGGAGGTTCTTAATAACCTACCCCCCAACATTCTCCTTCAAATCTATGTTAAAGTTAACCATCAATTGAAAGCCAGGAATGATATTGGAAAATCATTCTTTTACAAACGGAAACTATTATAATTTAAAAGGGTGCAAATGAAACCATACATTTTCAGAAGGAGATCAATGAAAAGCACTTCATTAGAAAATATAAATCACTTTTTAATTTAAGATGCAACAGGAAAAGAACTCATTTTTTCAGTTTCATTGAAATTGATTGGTGCACCTACAGAGAAAAGCAGCTTTATCATCTCGTTATCAGCCAATTAATATGCAGGTCTAAATGTGAATACTATTCCAGTTAACTAGAAATGGATGATTTTATTGAAGTCTTAATAGACTAGGAAAAGCTGCCTCCCACCCTGCTAAATGAGGTCAGTTGAGAAAAAAAAAAAATCAGAAGTGCGTAACTTGGGATGGGTGGAATCTAAAACACTTTCTCTAACGCTCGGGACCACAGAGAAATGGAAGCAAAGTGACTTGTCTGAAAGCAGTCTGAAAGTTTTGTGAAAGAAAAATCAGAATATTGAGTTTTCTTTTAATTGAAAAAGAGGACCATTTGGATTTGATTCCGAAGTTTGACATTCCCACTGTTCAGACCTTGACAGTTCTTAGTTCTTAGCCTCATCTCCATTTTAATCTCAGGGCAAGCAGGACTGCAAATTAGATAGAATCTCTTTACCATGCTCCCATTTTTTTTTTCCTTTCTGTGCTCATTTTCTGCCTTCAGACATTGTCTCCAACATATCTAGTAGCATCCGCAACTTCTCTCTCCCTTCCCCTACCAAAACAGCAAAGCACCCGTGGGATGAACTAATTCACACTACAGTATAACTGACTGATAAAGTGTTACTATACCAATAATATTTTATTTAATTTTTAAAAATTTATTTATTTGTCAGAGAGAGAGGAAGAGAGAGCGAGTGAGCACAGGCAGACAGAGTGGCAGGCAGATGCAAGGGGGGAAGCAGGCTCCCTGCTGAGCAAGGAGCCCGATGTGGGACTCGATCCCAGGACGCTGGGATCATGACCTGAGCCGAAGGCAGCCGCTTAACCAACTGAGCCACCCAGGCGTCCCTATACCAATAATATTTTATTTTTTTTAAAATTTTTTTTATACCAATAATATTTTAAAGAGAATAATCTAAAGCGGGGTTTAGCAAACTTTTCCCACAAAGGGCCAGATAGTACATGTTTTCCATCTTGCAGGCTGCAGGGTCCCTGTTGCAAGCATCAAGCTCTGCCATTACAATGTGAAACCAGACACAGACCATAAAAAATGGCATGGCTGTGTTCCAATAAAACTTTATTTACAAAGCAGGATGTGGGCTTTGGCTGGTGGGCTATAGTTTGCCAATCCCTTATTTAAAGGAATGGGGCTATACACGTGGAATAGCCAGTGGGAAGGAGGAGAATTGCAAGGAGAGAATAGTTTTAGGTGCTTGGGAGAGTTTCAATGGTCAGAAGACCTCTCTGGCATTCTTCAACTACCTTTGATTTTCTCAAAATTCACTTGTTCATCCATCCATCCTTTCCTCCCCTCCTCCCTCCCTCCCTCCCTTCCTTTCTTCTTTCCTTCCTCCCTTTGTCCTTTCATCTATTTTTTTAGTTCTCAAGCCCTTGGGGAAAAACTGCTCATCCCTTCTGTTAGGATCTTCAAGTAAGAACGACTCTGTGCATTGCGTGCAGCCAGTAGCAACAACAGCTGCTGTCCCTGGTGATGCTTACGCTGAGTCCCGGCAGACACTCCTGTATCTGGCTTTGGTTGGGCACTTTCTGACAGAGGAATTTTCCATGGGATTAGGAAAGACTGGTCCCAAGTGCAGGAAATAGGTTTTGTTGCTGGAATATGACAGACGCATCTAAGATCATGAGACCCGTTTTCCACACTAGAATCAACATGAACTGTCCTCTAATAATTCCTTGGCATGTCATGCCCAAGATTTTGCTAGTATTCTGCAAGTAAAAAAATTGCAGAACATATGGAATATTATTTATCTTGGGATTTTTAAAATTTATTTTTATTTTTATTTTTTTTATCTTGGGATGTTTTTTGAAGATACTTTTTGAATTTATAAATGTAGATATTACATTACAGAATGTTCATAAAATAAAGAAATGAAAATAACATCGTATATAATCTCAATTCCCTAATAAAATGTGGCAAGTGCCTGTCACAGTCCCTGGCACATATTAGGTGCTCAGAAAATATCTTTTGAATGAATGAATAAATGTATGTTTCTTTTGAAAATAAGTGGAAAGTCTTTATCCTTCCAGGGTAGACTTCATTTTTGGAAGTAGCCAACAGCTCTTTGAAGTCAAGTGTGTTGACATGGTAGATTACCAATCTGCACAACACTGTTCCTGAACATAATGAGGCTTGACTATAAAATATTGGGAACAACAGGGCTGAAAATGAGAAGGTTTGGATTCTAACTTCAGTTCTGACATTAATGTGCTCTGTAATCTTGGGAATCCTTCCATGCATCCATCACGGCAAACAAGAGAGACATGGTCCCCATTCTTCTGGAGTTTATAGTCTGGTAGGAGTACAGACAATGGGGTCTTTCAATGGGGGTGATGGGGTGCAGGATTAGGGACTTGAAGAAGTGAAGGATCTCAGCTTCTTCATCTGTAAAGCAAGGGAGGGGCTGGATGGTTTTCAAGATCCTGTCCAGTTCTGCCATGGTGTGACTATGGTTTTATTTTTGCTTTTGATTAGAAAGCAAGTTTTGAAACAGATCAGTTTCACTTTCTATAGCGACCTGTTGTAGATTTGACTTGCAGCATTTTACGGGGAGTTAGCGTGTTAGTAATCATGCCCCTGTCTTTGGGTGTCTCTCCTTTGGTGCTCAAGGGGGAAGCTTCAGGATGGTTTCTGGAGGGCGATGATTATATGGAGCTAGCCTTGCTGTTTGTTGTCCACAAAAAATTCCTTACATCCTTAAGTGACAGCTGAACAGTCTAACGGCACAGACTCTGTAAATGGCATTTAGATGTTAGCCATAGTCAGATGGCCTGTCTTCGTCATGTTAGGGCTACATGCCCCAATCCTGGCCAGTGGTCTGAGTGCTTAAAGGCTCCCATCACAATTTGGACCTTGTTAAAATGGGGCACGAAGATTTGTAGATGTTTAGTCATCATCTTGACCTGGAAGGGATACCCTTCTAGACCCTTTCCTGTGCCTCATGAATCCAATTTTTGACACATTGCTTGGATGAGAGAAGTGTTTTGGCTTTGGGTGGTCGTGACCTTGGTTTACTGGTTACAGTAACTGGCAGGAGACTTGCCAGTTACTATAGCTGTGTGAGTTTGGGCAAGTCAGTTTATCTTCCTGGGACTCAATTTTCCAATGTTTCTGAAAGGGTTCGGTGAGATCATCACAGAATCACTTTATGCCACTGATGTTCTTCTGTTCTAGGTGACCCCAAACAGCTGGATCCCATTTTCCCATTTCAAAAATAACTTAGCAAATAGACCAGAAGTACAGAATGTCTCCATTTCATTAATGGATGGGATTAATATGTTATTATTTTTAGAATCCCATGTATGTGAATTACAGCTTAATAAAGTTGTCCCTGGGGGAAAAAATAAAATTTGTTGGGGTGCTTAGGTGGCTCTGTTGGTTAAACATTTGCCTTTGGCTCAGGTTTTGATCTCAGTGTCCTGGGATCGAGCTCCATATTGGGATCCCTGCTCAGTGGGGAGTCTGCTTCTCCCTCTATCCCTCCCTCAACTCATGCTCTCTCTCTCTCAAGTAAATAAATAAATTCTTTAAAAAATTTTTAAAAAATTGTTTAAGTAAGATCTGGGCCCAGTTTGAGGCTTGAACTCATGACCCCAAGATCCAGAGTCACATGCTCTACTGAATGAGCCAGCCAGGCATCCCTGGGCTTAATTAAAAAAAAAAAAAGATTTTATTTATGTATTTGAGAGAGAGAAAGTGTGTATGTGTAAGAGAGCATGAGCAGGGGGAGGGGCAGAGAGGGAAGGAAAAGCAGACTTGATGTGGGGCTTGATCTTACCACCCTGAGATCATGACCTGAGCCGAAATCAAGAGTTGGACACCCAATCTACTGAGCCACGCAGGCCCCCCATAAAATATGATTTTTGTAAAAGACTGCAAGGTGTTCCACTGGATGTCTTGGACAATTACAATACTTACAAGTCCAACTTTCCCCTTTTATAGGGCAAAACAGCTAGTGCCCACATGATTCTGTGAAACTGCATGCCATCCCATCTCCTTTTCTTTCTCCTACTCCTCCTCTTTTTCCTCTTCCCTTCTTTCTCTTTCTCCCACTCTTCTTTCTTCTCTTGTCTTCTTTCCCCTTCTCTATATCTTGATAGGTCAGACAGATGGAAGGTAACAATCAACACTTGTCACGTGTAGAGCCCTTACCAAGTGCCAAGTGATATTCTTTGTCTTCTTTTGATGTTAGAATTGGGCTGGTCACTTGCAGAGATGTTAGGCCAGTAGAGAGAGACAGAGAGAGAGAGAGTGAGTGTGTTTTTGTGTGTGTGTATCTTTTGGTGGCTACACTTCTGGCCTTGAGACTGGGGAGATACTAACAGTACATCTTTTTTTTTTTTAAGATTTTATTTATTTATTTGACAGACAGAGATCACAAGTAGGCAGAGAGGCAGGCAGAGAGAGAGGAGGAAGCAGGCTCCCTGCTGAGCAGAGAGCCCGATGCGGGGCTCGATCCCAGGACCCTGGGATCATGACCTGAGCCGAAGGCAGAGACTTTAACCCACTGAGCCACCAGGCACCCCCTAACAGTACAACCTCTGAAAGTCAGTCAGTCCTTAGGAGGTCATGACCTCATTGGCGATACTCAAAGTGGTTATTACAAGAAATGATTTTTTTTTTCTTCCTTAGATGAGAAATGTACAGGATTGGACTGGGTCATTTTGAGTAATGAGTTCCCCATTACTGGTTGTATTCAAGCAGAAGCTGATTGACCACTTATTATAGGCACTGTAGTGTTCTCAGATTTAAAAAAAATCAGATCTAAGCTAAAAATTCTCATCCTGCACCAGTTTTGCCCTGAAGCTTCCCCCAAACATTTCAGTCTGGCTCTCTCTCTTGGTTAGATTTAATGATTTCTAACTCCTTCCAAGTAGAAGATTCTCTGAGTCTGTGGCTCTGTAACATAGGCTTTTATTGAAGTGCTAGTATTTAACTTCTTGAGATTGATGCTGGTAAAAAACTCAGATGGGAAAGAAAGTTGAATTGCAAATAAGAAATTTCAGCTTACAATTTTAATTGTTTAGGGCTTCCCTACTCCTCATTTCTATGGGTACGTGATGGAATGTCTTAATGACAAAAACATTAAATGACACATGCGAGATATGTAAGGAAAGTAATACGCACAGACGCATAGACGGACAGATGTTAGTTTCTACCTGCATGCTTGAACAAACTACTAGGTCCTGTATGGAATGTCACGCTAAAGACCCCATTAAATACCTTGACTGAGCAATTTGGCCGTACCCCATTTTCTCATTTCAAAATGTTTCAGGTTCCTTTTGCACCATGAAATGCATGAAAGCTGCTTCTGACCACAGAGACTAATGTGCTGTCCCTTTTATCTCCAAAACGGGCTCCCAATTGGTTCCAGGGAAAGTGATTTCCCCAAACCTGGCTGCCAGCTGTAATTGGCTTATATGTGACCCATCCATTTCCACATGCTTGTTAGAGCTGGGTGCCAGGGTCTCCTCAGTCCCTCCCAGGCAGCTGGACAGGGGCAGTAAATACCAGCAGGCATGCTGACAGAACCCCTGGAATTGAGTGGCCCACGCCATGCGCTCCATGACCTGTTGGATGGAGTGGGTCCAATATGGAGACTGCCTTTGAAACCAGACAGACACTGAAAAACATTGGAGGAAAGAAGGCCCCATCTTTCTTGTCCTCTCTTCTTATCTTCCTTTCTTCCTCCTTTCCTCCCTCCAGAGGCAGCAGTAAGAAATTGAAAAAATTATACAACAAATTATACAACACTCAACGGTCGGTTGAATGTCCGACTCTTGGTTTCGGCTCTGGTCCTGATCTCAGGGTTATGAGATCGATCCTTGTGTAGGGTTCTGAGCTCAGCAAGGAATCTTCTTGGGACTTGCTCTCTGTCTCTGCTGTACCCTCCCCCACGCTCTCTGGAATAAATAAATAAATCTTAAAAGAACAAACAAACAAACAAACAGCCAAACTTGAGCCAAATTGCTTGCATTTGAACTTGGCTTTGAACCTAACTATGTAGCCTTGGGCAAGCTCCTCAGAATCTCAACGCCTCAGTCTCCTCCCCTGTAAAATGGGGACAATAATAATACCTTCTTCCTAGTGTTGTGAGGACTGAACCTATTAATGTAAATAGAGCCCTTAGGACCATGCCTGGCAAGTCATGATGACTGTGTATGTATTTGCTAATATTTGATTCAAGGAACCTAAGACCTACTCAGACTGAACTCAGCACAGGCTGGATGCTGGGCTTACGTGATCGTGACCTTGAGAGCCCCGAGGAGACCTGAGAGGCTTTTTCCTTTCTTCACCGTCTTCCTTTCCTATGGCTCTTCCCCTCCTTCCCTCCTTTATGTATTGGTTTCCTGTTGCCACTCTAGCAAATGATCACAAATATACTGGCTTAAAACAACATAAATTTGTTACATTACAGTTCTGTAGGTCAGAAGTCTCAGTGGACTAGGGGCATCTGGGAAGTTAAGTGCCGGACTCTTGATTTCAACTCAGGTTCTGATAACAGGGTCTTGAGATGGAGCTTCTCATCGGGGTCCCAGCTCAGCGCAGTGTCTGCTTAAGATTCTCTGTCTCCCTCCCCCTCTGACTACCCCCCCCCAAGACTTTTTGGTGCTCTCTCTCTCTCAAATAAATAAACAAACAAACAAATGTTTGTCTCAGTTTACTAAAAAATCAAGGTGTTGATAGGGTTGTGTTCTTCACTGAGGCTGTAGGAGAGAATTTGTTTCCTTGTCTTTTCTAGCTTCTAGAGGTTAACTCCCATTCTTTGGCTCAAGGGGCCGTTCACATCACCCTGACTTCTGCTTCCCTTGTCACATCTTCTCCAATTCTCCTGTCTCCCTCTTTACCATATAAGGACTCTTGTGTTTGCATCTTGCCACTTGCATAATGCAGGATAATCAGTCCATCTCAAAGTTCCTTGGCCTCATCATATTTGCAAAGTCCTTCTGGTCACATAAGATGGCGTATTCACAGGTTCTAGGTTGAAGACATGGACATGAGAGTGTCTGTTTTTATGCCAACTGTGCTTTTTTCCTTTGCTTCCTTCTGTTTTAAAATGCTTGTCCTGGGAGCGCCTGGGTGGCTCCATCAGTTGAGTGTCTGACTCTTAATTTTGGCTCAGGTCATGATCTCAGGGTGAGATCAAGTCTGCCTTGACCTCCGTGCTCAGCGGGGAATCTGCTTGGGATTCTCTCTCTCCCTCTGCCCCTTTCCCACTCATGAGCATGCTCGTACTTTCTCTTTCTCTTTCTCAAATAAATAAATAAATCAATAAATCTTAAAAAAAAAAATGCCTGTCCTGTTCATAAACGAACTTGGTCTGGCGTGGGGTATCAGAGGAGCTGGGTTCCAGGCCTGACATTACGCCAGTTTGTCCTGCATGTGACCTTGGGAAAGAATCCACCCATGTCTGTAGCCCACGGGGTCCGACTTGTGTATGTTAGTCAGGACTTTCCAGAGAAACAGAACCGATAGGAAAGAGATATAAAACAAACCACATGCTTTCTTTTTTTTTTTAAAGATTTCTTATTTATTGGACAGACAGAGATCACAAGTAGGCAGAGCAGCAGCAGAGAGAGAGGGGCTCAAAGGCTCCCCGCTGAGCAGAGAGCCCGATGCGGGGCTTGATCCCAGGACCCTGAGATCATGACCCGAGCCGAAGGCAGAGGCTTTAACCCACTGAGCCACCCAGGTGCCCCTACTTCAGTTCTTGAAACATTGAAATAAGTGATTTAAAGTCTTTGTCTACTAAGGCCAGCATGTCTTTTTCTCAGGACAGGTGGTATACACCCCCCCCGCCCCGTGCCCCGCCAGAATTTCTTACTAAATTCTGATTTTTTTTTTTTTTTAAGATTTTCTGCTGAGCAGAAAGCCCGATGTGGGGCTCCTTCCCAGGACCCTGGGATCATGACCCGAGCTGAAGGCAGAGGCTTTAACCCACTGAGCCACTCAGGCGCCCCAAACCACATACATTTCTTATGAGGAATTGACTGATGAAATTATGGAGGTTGAGAACAGAGGAGCCAATATTATGTATAAATTTAGCCCAAGGGGAGGAGAAGACTGACGTCCCAGCTCAAACAGGTAGGCAAAACGGAATGGGATTCTCCCTTCCTCTGCTTTTTGTTCTGTTCAGACCCTCAATAGATTGGGTGACAATCAGCCACAGGAGGGAGGGCAGTCTACTTGACTGAGAAGACTGACTCAAAGGTTAATCTCATCCAGAAACAGGCACAGAAATAATGTTTAATCTGGGCACCTCACGGCCCCGTCAATTTGGCACATAAAATTAATCATCGCAGCTTGTTATGCAGTGCCCAATTTCAGATGAACAAAAAACACCACTTCCTTGATTTTGTTTTAATGGACCTGATTAAATCAGCCTGATTCTCATGCTGCGGAGCCCCCACGTTGCTGCTTGGTGGGAAATTCACTCTCCTTGTTCCTTGCAGTCAAAGCCGGTGGCTTCTCAGAATGCACCCCCGTCAGGCAGGCGGCTCCAGTGCCCACACTGCTGGTTCTCAATGCCGTCCCTGGGATGCCCATTTCCCCAGCCTGCGTGGTTCCTTTTAGGTGCCATACTCGCATTCAGAAAACTTCTGTGGCCCAGTCCCCACTCATCCTGGGTGCAACTTGAGGCTCACCCACCTGAAGAAATAGGCTCTGAGACTCGACCCAATGACTTCCATCCTGTCCCCAATCTGGGGATTCTCTCCTCCATACGTCCCTCCTATTACACTTGGTATAATTTCATCAGTGCTCTTTACAAGATCTGGGAAGAGAAGTATCTTGCAGGCAAGTTGAGTTTGGGCTTTCCAACATCAACTCCTGAAGCAAAAGGGCCTATTGTCATAGACTGAATGGGTCCCCCCCGCCACCACCACCAAAATCATATGTTGGAACCTAATCCCCAACGGGATCGTGTTAGGAAGTGGTGCCTTTGGGAGGTGATTGGGTCATGACGGTGGAGCCCTCAGGAATGGGATTAGCGCCCTTATAAAAGAGACCTGATAGAGCTCTCTTGCCCCTTCTGCTGTGTGAGGACCCAGCAAAGAGACAGCCATCAGTGATTAAGGACGTGGGTCCTCACCAGACATGGAATCTGGAGGCACCTTGACCTTAGACTTTCCAGCCTCCAGAACTGTGAGAAATACATTGCTGTTGCTTCTAAACCACCCAGTAGGGTTTTCTGTGGTAGTAGCCAACTGGACCAAGACCTGCTTGGAAAAAATATGAACTGAACAAGTACAAGTTAACGGATGACTAGATTATCCTGTCTCAAATGGCCTTCAAAAGGTTTTCCACAGAGGCTTGTACTTCCTCAGAGCGGAGGTCACATGAGTGGAGTTCTCCACCTGCCTCCCTCACTTCAACCAGAGTAGCTGCTCTGATGTCAGTTTTATGTATTGCAGATTTCTCCCAGGATTTTATTTAAAAGAAGAATTCTTTGGTTTAAAAATTTTTGAAACCACTGGAGTAGATGATCTCTAGGGTCTCTGTCAGTTCTGAGGTGTGTAATGTTTGTACTTTCCAGCACATTCAGCAGCCTTCTGAAGGAATCACTTATTCTCTATCATCTGCCTCTGTGTTTAACCAGAATTCCCTGTTAATAGAAGTGTCCGTACAATATAGCCCAAGCACAAAAATGTGTGCTTCATTGCAAGGCAGTATGTGACCTTGGGAAGCATAAAGCTTTGTCTGTATCTCTTTTTTCTAGGATGTGTTCTTAGGCCTAGAATTATTTCATCAAAGGGGATGAGTAAGCACAAAAGAACACACACACACACGTATGTAAAGTGCACGGTATGGTCACAGAGAAAATTTAGAAAACACAGAGCAATCCAAGAAGCAAACAGAGATGAGATCGCCATTAATTTCAGCCGGTCTACCGATGTGTTGAGGTATTTTCTTCCCATATTTAAAAATTATGTGCACAATGTGTTCACACATATGAAAACAAAATAGGGATCGTGTAATGTTTGGAGTTTTAGGTTGACTTTTTCATATGATCTTATCCCATGAGCATTTTTTTGCTTTATTTTTTTTAATTAAAAAAATGATGGATGTGTCATAATTTCTTTACTGGTTTCCCTATTCCTGCGCATTTGAAATGTTTCTAATTTGCCCTGATGATTAATGTGATTTTAAGGAGTATGTCCATAAACAAACCTTTACTCATGTTGCTAAACATTTCTGAAGATAGCTCCAAAGGTGTGAATTTAGTGAATCAAATGGGAATGAACTGTTTTGTTTTTGTTTTTTTCTTCTTGTAAGGCTCTTGATAAGTATTTCCAAAGTATCTTCCACTATTTTAAACTCCCTTTAGCTCTGTTGGAATCTTGGTCTCACTAAATCTTTATTAAAACTTGCTAACTGTTGGGTGAAATGTTAATAAGAGTTTTCGTGCCATATGAATTTATTAGATTCTCCTACTTTAAAATGTGACAACCTCCACAGCTTTCAAATTAATGGAATATTCCAACATCTCCAATAGAGAACTTTTTTTTTCCTGAAAAATAAAAGACGCAGAAATAAGAACAGGGCTAAAATAAGCTGGAGTGTTGATATATAAAAATGGAAAAAGAGAAAAAATAGTCTTCTAGTCCTGATGTGACCCATCTTCCAGCTGCCTCTTTCTCTGACACTAGTGATTCTGTGGGGCTATGGACTTCTCCCAGGTTAGGAGAAACACCTGGGGAGATGATGGGTAGGGTCTGTCCTGATGGCACCAACGTTTAGAATCCAGCCCAGTGATTTTTTTTTAATTTGTTAACTAAGGGATTTAGATGATAAGTCCATTGGGAAAGGGCCTGGGAAGCTCCTCCATGAGACTTAGCTCACTTCCCAAAATCCGGAGGCAGGACAGTTAAAGATGTCATGTGAGCCCGGGAAAGAAGTCTTCAAATCTCTCTCCCTCCATCCTTTCCTTTCTCCTTCCCTTCCTTCTTCTTTTCTTTCTTTTTTTTTTTAAAGATTTTATTTGAGGGGCACCTGGGTGGCTCAGTGGGTTAAAGCCTCTGCCTTTGGCTCAGGTCATGATCCCAGAGTCCTGGAATCGAGCCCCGCATCGGGCTCTCTGCTCAGCAGGGAGCCTGCTTCCTCCTCTCTCTCTGCCTGCCTCTCTGCTTACTTGTGATCGCTGTCAAATAAATAAGTAAAATCTTAAAAAAAAGATTTTATTTGAGAGAGAGAGAGACAGTGATAGCTAGAGAGAGCAGGAGGTGGGAGGGGAGGGAGAAGCAGGCTCCCCAACGAGCAGGGAGCCCGACGGGGGGCTCCATCCCAGGACCCTGAAATCATGACCTGAGCCTAAGGCAGATGTTCAACCATCTGAGCCACCCAGGCGCCCCCTCTGTGTCTCTTTCTGAACTTTCATTAGCTCTTAGATCCCTCAGGAGGCTGCGGGGACATTTCCTTCTCTCTGCCTTTAGAACTTGGTGACCTCTGATTCTGGGATTGGAGTTGATCCTGGGCTGCTACTCTCTGCCTGGTTTGTGCAAAGCCAATCAATGCAGGCATTCTTCCTCCAGCATTACAGTGTCTGCCAATTTCTTTTTAAAGAAAAATTTTTTTAACATAGGGACACCTGGGTGGCTCAGCTGGTGAAGCGACGACTGACTCTTGGTTTCAGCTCAAGGGCTGAGATCTGAGCCCCCCATTGGGCACCAAGCTCAGCCTGGAGTCTGCTTGAGATTCTCTCCCTCTGCCCCTTCTCCCCTCCTCTCTAAAATAAATAAATACATCTTAAAAATATAAAATACTTTAGCATAATTATTTTTTTAAAAAAGATTTTATTTATTTATTTGACAGAGAACACAAGCAGGCAGAGAGGCAGGCAGAGAGAGAGAGGGGAGGAAGCAGGCTCCCTGCTGAGCAGAAAGCCGGATGCGGAACTTGATCCCAGGACCCTGGGATCATGAACTGAGCTGAAGGCAGAGGCTTTAGCCCCCTGAGCCACCCAGGCACCCTACTTAAGCATAACTAATGAGGTGGTAGGCACATGCCAGTTAACAGACGGGGTGGTCAGGTCACCCACTCTCAGCACACAGTCTGGGGGGATAGTTCCCATTCTGTCCCACAGAGCCAGACTCCAGAGGTGGCCACCTCATGTCCTTCCTCCCGCCTTCCGAGATGGCCAGCAACAGATTTGCTAATTAGCACACTGGTATCAAAAAATGGACTTTTCTTTTCTTTTCCCCCCCTCTTCCTTCCTTCCTTCCTTTCCTTTCCTTTCTGTGTTTTTTTATAGGAAATAGTGGCTTTTTATTTTAAAAAAATGGACTTTTATTGGCAAATCTAGTGAGTGTTAATTAGTTTAATGACTGTTTGAAATGAGCTCCAGACATGCAGCTGGAGCTAAAATACGTAGTTTAGAGACATTCACCTTCCTTGCATGAGCCCAGCAGGGCTGGCAGCTGTACCTGTAAGGATAGACCTGAACTGGACCCTTAATCAGCTCTGTGTCTTGCCATTGGTTTAGGAGGATTTCTGATGACAGAACTCTAACTAGGGATTGCAGAAATCTGCTGCTAATCTGCTTTGAGTAAACTTTTCATTACAGGGAAGGCTTAGAGCACCTGAACAGTCAGAAACCTGGGGCTTCACCACACCCTAGCACTGGTCATATGAACTGCTTAGCCCTCGCTTTGCCCATGGATGCTTATTTAATTAATGTTGGCAGGTGTGACTGTTGGCAACCCAGGTCAATGGGATGGAACTTCAGCCTTTCTTCTGCTAAATCAGAGCTCACAGAGAAGTCAGCGCAGGATTAGCTCGAGTTAGGCAATGTCCGTCAGCTGTCCCTTTCCTCTCCGATGTCATGGCCATCCAGCTGCCCAAGATCTGCATCTGATTTGATTTAGGGAAAGTCTGAGTTCTGGGAGCAATTATGGCTTTTTAAACTTAAAGAAAAAGAACAGAAAAGAAAAAGAAACACACAGAAAGGGGGGTAGGGGGAGGAAAGGGGAGGAAGAGGAAGAAGATGAAAAAAAAAAGAGGTTGACTACTGCTTTTTAGGCTTCTATGAGTAATTTAAATTTTGATGGATCCCTTCAGTGTTAGACATCCATAATGGATGTAATATGGTAAGACAAACAAAGAGACCCTGTTCTGAAACACAGAGGCACTTGGTCCCTGGTGTGACTATGTCGAGTTACTGAAAGGCCATGTGGGCTGTGACACTGAGCTGCTCATTTGCATTTCTAACTGTGACCTGAGGGCTAGTCTGATGTATGAACAGGGAAGGTAGCTTTCCGAATGGTTTACCCACGACCTTTTCCTGTCACCTGCTTCTGAGAAGATGGTAGGAAAAATGTTCTGACTTGGCTGGTATGAAAGGTCAGGTTAGAGGAATAAGCTTGAAAAATTTCACAATATTTCTCCTGTTATGCCATTAAATTCAGTGTCTGACAGAGAATGAGTACCAATAAATGTTAGTTCAATGAATGGATAAAATCTGTTTTGGGGCTTAATGGAGCAAATCTGTCTTTTTATATGAATTTAGAATATTTGTTTTCCTAAGTCTGGCGTACTCCCTGGTGGTCTAGTGGCTAGGATTCGGCGCTTTCCTAAGTCTGGAAAACATATTTCACAGTGTATTTCTGTACAACTACTATTACTAATGAATAATACTGGTAACAGATAACACATATTACGTGTTTACTGTGTGCTTGCTAGGCACTTGACTTCCTACAATTTAATATATTCCTATAATGTAACCCTCACAACAACTCAATTCTCTTACTACCCTCGATTTTAGACTAGGAACCCATGATTTCAAAATGGTGTTTTGACTGAAGGCCCATAGCTAGGAAGTAAAAGAAAAAAAAAGTTGTTTTACTTGAACCCAGACAGTCTGCCTCCAGACCCCTTATTTAATCCCCAGCCTTCCTGTCTCTCTCTTTCTTGGGAATTTTATATGCCTTCATTCTATAATGTCTTCTTAAAAGAATAATTGTTTTTTTTTGGAGAATCTCTTCTTTGGTAACACTACCACTCAGAATCCCTTATTATTTATAGAGTTCATCATTAGAGTTCATATCGAAAAAGTCAGTCTGTTAGTCTGTTAGCATCACTGAAGAGTAAATTTGTGGATGTCTGATTGTTTTTTGTTTGTTTGCTTGTTTTTTTAGAATGAGACAGAGAGTGTGAGTGGAGGGGGAGGGGTAGAGGGAGAGAGAGAATCTTAAGCAAGCTGCATCAGCTCAGAGCTTGATGGGGTCCTAATCTCGCCACCCTGAGATCATGACCTGAGCTAAAATCAAGAGTCAGAGGCTTAACTGACTGAGCTACCCAGGTGCCCCAAGTGGATGCCTGATTGTGATAACAAGAATGAGAACCACATATTGAGTGGATACTATATGGTGGACCCTTCCCTACACATTATTGCCAATCCTTATAATCAACTCCGAGTAACTATTACTTCATCATCCCTATTTACTGATGAAGAAAGGGAGACTCACAGAAGTCAAACTAATTGTTTTGGGCCATGTAACTTGCCTCTAGCAAAACCAAGATTTCAAGATAGGTCTGTGAGATGCCCAAGTTTCTCTTGTCCTAGATGGTGCCTGGCCCCATTCCTGGGGATCATACAACATTGACACGCGGCTACCGTGTTGGTTTCCTCTGAGAGACATCTCTTTTGCAAGACTTTCTGAGGAACACCCAGTTGAATCTGACAGTGTCCTGTCTAGTTGGAAGCAGATCAGACATTTGCCATAGACCAGCTTGGGCTATTTCTCTGCACCGTGATTGGCTATATTTGTACGGATACAGCGAATCTTGCCATTAAGGGAAGGATGACCTACCTTAGCCTCTAGGTAGGGCTAGCCAGGCCCCAGTTATATTCATCCTGACTTGGGTTAGTACTCTTAGCAGTAATAAAAAATTAATTTTAGCACTTGAGCTAATTGGGTTAAAAAAAGTGACACCCAAGCCAGAAATAAGCCTAATGAAGCCCATTAAATAATTTAATGATTACATAATTATGTTCATTTAAAATGCAGGAATTGATTACTCTCAAATTAATTTTACCATCTCTGTACTTTTTAGAGCACATTTATTTTGAACAAAATGAAGGATTAGTTTCATTTCTGATGGGCACTCTGCCATTAATAATCATGTCTCATTATAATGAGAAAATGTTGTGTTTTGAATAAGTTCATGTGACCATATATTTCCAGATAACAGACAAGCTTGTTCTGTGGAGAGATTTAAGCTATTGAAAGGGTCTTACTAATTTGAATCATAAAGTGAGTACGTGGAGGACTGATGTGCTCAGCCAGCAGAACAGAGATGTGGATGGGAAAATCTGGTGCAATCCATCTAATTAGGGGCTGGTCAGGGTGTTCTGGAAGCTTTGAACCAGTTGCCAAATCAGGCTTTATGGGGTCAGAAAGGCTAAAAACACTTCACAGCAGACATCTTTTGAATGCTTTTCTAGCATCTTTTCCTTCCTCCTTTCCAGTAGCTTCTAATGTGTATTTGGGAATGGCTCTCATCTTGAGTGAACCGTTCCTTTTCAGGCTCCCAGAGTCCAGCCTAGGATCTAGGGAGCCAAGGGCTACATGTCATGCTTCTGGCCACAGTGATTGGTTCAGCGGCGGCAAGTGTGTCATCTAAGGTTGACCAATCAGGATGAATCTCGAGGCCTTTTCAGGGGATCCCAAAACAAGACTCTTCATTTTCTTTTGACTATGAAGCAAGCTAGCTGCCATTTGGGGCCCACAGGGGAAGCCAGTTTTAAGATGTAGTTGAATTGAAGAAGGCAGGACTGAAAGACAGGAAACTGGGTCTTGGTGACATTGCTGAGCCCCAGGATAAATGGCTATAGAAAGCTCTGGGCCTGTGAGGGACTGAAAGGGTCACCAGTTCCAATAGGGGTGCCACACCCAATAAGGGTACCACCAATTCCAATAGGTGTACCAATCTGGGAAGTTGACTTGTGGTCTAATACAAGTGTTTTGCATTTGTAGAACATCTTCTATTTATTTTCCAGCATGTTTTCAGAAAGCTTTGGACACTCGGGACTGAAGATCTCTAGGAGGGAGGCAGGGCAGGGTCAATCGCGCCCCGACAGATGGGCAGGGTTGGTCAGTGAGGTGAGATGCTCTCTGTACGTGCGGAGAGATCTGACCTCAAATCCCGGCTCTTCTATTGCGTCTTCTGCTGTGCCTGCACCTGTAAAGTGGGCATGATGGCAACTTTGTTAAGTTCTTTTATTTTTATCGGGTGTGTAAAAATTGAAATGGAGATTGTTTATGATAGAGCCTGGTGGGAAGTGCACAAACAGCATAATCCTGCTCCATTTGCTTTCTCTTTTTGAAAGCAGGAAGGCGTTGGTGTGCCCGTGGTTCTTTCCCCACTCTCTGTCCGCAGTTCTACCCTCAGAGACTCAGGGTTTTGTTCCCTGGGAAAGTGCACGTATTTCTGGCGGATCTGTTGGTCAGTTAGCTGTCAGTGAAAATGTTGTCGTTCCCAATAATTTATTTGTTAGGATCCATGAGGGATGGGAATCAGGAGGTTTTGATGAGAATGAAGAGGGTAGAGGGTATGTTGCTGAATGCCTGAGAGGATGTTTGAGGAAAGAGAAAAGATATGGAATAGAGGCAAATATCCGCTTTTGTAGGTAAGTGTTTTGGGTCCCCATCAGGGTGTCTGAAACATACCAGTAACATTGGTGTCTTTGCGGAGCCCCCAGAAAGGACAAACTTTTCTTTAAAAGGTTAGGGGCACAGTCCGGTCATTGCAGGTTACTCTGTGTGGGGCCTGACCATGATCTTCCTACTCTTATGTCAAACATGAAAAATATACATCATTTTATAAAGGCTGACTGACTACGTCATAGGCATTGGCAAAATGTTTTTTTTTTCTTTATGGTTGTTGATTTTTTTTTCCATGCCAAAAAGAAAATAAATTTGTTCACATATCTGAAAACTCCATGGGCATCCCGATGCCAGACATGGCTGGATTTAGGTGCTCAACATCCTCAGGCACTGTCTCTCTCTCTCCATCCCTGGTGTCCTTGGTTTTGGCTTTATTTTCAAACAGGATGTTCCTAACTAGTGACAGGATGACTACCAGCAGTCCAGGGTTACCAGCATAGCTAACTGATTTTCATATATAATCTTCCATTCCAGGGCAAGCTTGCCAGGTGTTATCCCACTTTACAGATGAAGAAACCAAGGTTTGGGGAAGTTGAGTGAAGGTTGCCCAGCAAGGAAGGACAGAGCCTATTGTGGGTTGAATTGTGTCTCCCTACCCCCAAATTCATATGGTGAAATCCTAACTTCAAGAGTCTGATCTTATGTGGAGATACTGTCTTTTTTTTTTAAATTTAAGATTTTATTTATTTATCTGAGAGAGTATGAGAGACAGAGAGCGAGAGAGGGCACATGAGTGGAGGGAGGGGCAGAGGAAGAGGGAGAAACATACTCTCTGCTGAGCGGGGAGCCCAACGTGGGGCTCTGTCCCAGGACCCTTGGATCATGACCTGAGCCAAAGGCAGATGCTTGACCGGCTGAGCCACTCAGGTGCCCCATGGAGATATGGTCTTTACAGAAGTAATCAAAATAAAATGAAGTCAGTAGGATGGTCTCTAATCCAAACCTTATAAAAAAAAAACAGTTGGGTACAGACATGTACACAGAGGAAAGACAACGTAAAGAGATAAGTTGAAGTTGATGATCTCTGTGCTCAGGATGGAGATCTGGACCAAACAGATCCTTCCCTCATAACCCTTGGAAGGAACCAACCCTGATTACATCATGATTTTGGATTTCTAGCCTCCAGAACTATGAGATGGTAAATTTCTGTTAAGCCACCCAATTTAGAGTACTTTGATAGAGTCCTAGGAAACCAATACAGGGCCCAAATTTGAATTTCCCTCTCTGACCCCAAAGCCAGTGTTCTCCCTCCTTTATTTGCTCCATATCAGATGTAGTCATGTGTGTGCTATCTATGAGGTTTATGAGATGGATTAATTTCCTGAACTAAAAAAGTAAAGTATTTTTCTAGATAGGATTCTGCAAGTACTTTCTGCTTTCACAGACCTCTAGAGGAAGGGGAGCATTTTCTACAGGCAGCTGTGCTTGAAAAACGCCAAACAATTCAGTCCAAGAAGCAAACACATCCTCTTTGTGCTGGGTAATTGCTGATTATAATTGAGAGAACATTTTAATTTGTCAAATTAAAGTTACACGTGTGTACCCACGATGACCGCCATCAGTGGTCCTGACAAGAAGGGAAGTTCTTTTCTGCTCTCATGCTTTCAACCTAAAGAGGCCATTTAAACAGGCCAACTCTTCTCTTTCATGTTCTCATTGTCACTGGATATTCATTCACTCATGCCCTTAACAAACATGTATGAAGCCTCTCCAGTGTATGAATCCAAGCCCAAAACCTGATGCACAGAGCAGCAGCATTATCTGATAGAAATAATAGTGTGAGACACAAATGCAAGCCACATGGGCAATTTTAAGTTTTCTAGTAGGTGAAAAAAAAAAAAAGAAACAGGTAGAATTCATTTAAATGATATGTCTTATTCAATACGATCTATCAAAAATATTTTTTTTCTTTCAACATGTAATCAATATAAAAGTTCTTAATGTGATATTTTGCAGTCTTTTCTTCTCACCAACTCTTTGCAGTCTGGTGTGGTTTTCACACTGACAGCACATCTCCTTTGGATCAGCCATGTGTCAGATGCTTACTGGCCACCATGTGTCCAGTGGCTCCTATATTGGACAGTGCAGATCTAGGGAATAGTGCTAGAATCATGATTCTAGTAGTAGTAATAAGTAATAAGCTGTAATAAGTAATAAGTAATAAGTAATAAGCTGGTAGTAATAAGAACCATAATGGCTTCCATTATTTTTGTGCCCTGTGCCATGAATGTTCTTACTATACACATTGTCTTTTTCAGATCTTACGTTTTGAATACATTCATACAATTCTTATGTTTTAAAAAAAATTCATACAATTTAAGATACAAACATATAAAATTATATGCAAAATGTCTTGACCTTTGTCACCATGTCCTCAGGTCCCAGTAAAAAAAAAAGTCTCCCCCCAAACAAGAACACATTTTAACACCTAATTGCATGTTGTTACATTTTCTTTAAACAAATACTAATAAATATTCCTATTTTCCCTTCTTTCTTTTAACCCAAAGGTAGAAAGTTCTATACATGTCCTGTATTCTATTTCTCACTGAGCAAATTTTATTTTTTTATTTTATTTTATTATTTTTAAAAGATTCCATCCATCTATTTGACAGAGATCACAAGTAGGCAGAGAGGCAGGCAGAGAGAGGGGAAAGCAGGCTCCCCGCTGAGCAGAGAGCCCAATGCGGGGCTTGATCCCAGGACCCCGGGATCATGACCTGAGCTGCAGGCAGAGGCTTTAACCCATTGAGCCACCCAGGCACCCCTCACTGAGCAATTTTTTAAAATTTTTTTATTGAAATTCAATTTCATTAACATATGGTATATTATTAGTTTCAGAGGTAGAATTTAAAGATTCATCACTTCCAGCACTTTGAAAAATGCTGGTAGAATTTTGATTGGGATGGTATTGAAAGTATAGGTTGCTCTAGGCAGTATAGACATTTTAACAATGTTTATTCTTCCATTCTATGAGCATGGAATGCTTGTATGGAACCAGAAGAGATCCCAAATTGCTAGGAAAATGTTGAAAAAGAAAAACAAAACTGGTGGCATCTCATTACCCGATTTCAAGCTTTACTACAAAGCAGTGATCACCAAGACAGCATGGTACTGGCACAAAAACAGATACATAAACCAGTGAAACAGAGTAGAGAGCCCAGATATGGACCCGCAACTCTATGGTCAAAGAATCTTCGACAAAGCAGAAAAAAGTATACAGTGGAAAAAAGACAGTCTCTTCAATAAATGGTGCTGGGAAAATTGGACAGCCATGTATAGAAGAGTGAAACTTGACCATTCTCTTACCCCGAACACAAAAATCAACTCGAAATGGATAAAAGACCTCAACATGAGGTAGGAATCTCAAAATCCTAGAGGAGAACATAGGCAGTAACCTCATCGACATCAGCCACAGCAACTTCTTTCAAGACATGTCTCCAAAGGCAAAGGAAACAAAAGCAAAAATGAACTTTTGGGACTTCATCAAGATCAAAAGCTTCTGCACAGCAAAGGAAACATCAGCAAAACAAAGAAACAACCCATGGAATGGGAGAAGATATTTGCAAATGACACTACAGACAAAGGGCTGATATCCAAGATCTATAAAGAACTCCTCAAACTCAATACTCAAAAACCAGATAATCACATAATAAAATGGGCAGAAGACATGAATGGACACTTCCCAAAGAAGACATACAAATGGCTAACAGACACATGAAAAAATGTTCATCATCATTAGCCATCAGGATGATTCAAATCAAAACCACATTGAGGGGCACCTGGGTGGCTCAGTGGGTTAAGCCTCTGCCTTCGGCTCAGGTCATGATCTCAGGGTTCTGGGATCGAGCCTGTGTCAGGCTTTCTGCTCATCGGGGAGCCTGCTTCCCTCCCTCTCTCTGCCTGCCTCTCTGCCTACTTGTGATCTCTCTCTCTGTGTCAAAAAATTTAATCTTAAAACAAAACAAAACAAAACAAAAACCACATTGAGATACCACCCTAGATCAGTTAGAATGGCCAAAATCAACAAGACAGGAAACAACAAGTGTTGGAGAGGATGTGGAGAAAGGGGAACCCTCTTACACTGTTGCTTGAAATGCAAGTTGGTGCAGCCACTTTGGAGAACAGTGTGGAGATTCCTTAAGAAATTAAAAATAGAGCTACCCTATGACCCTGCAATTGCACTACTGGGTATTTACCCCAAAGATACAGATGTAGTGAAAAGAAGGGCCATCTGTACCTGAATGATCATAGGAGCAATGGCCCATAGTTGCCAAACTGTGGAAAGAGCCAAGATGACCTTCAAGAGACAAATGGATAAAGAAGATATGGTCCATATATACAATGGAGCATTATGCCTCCATTAGAAAGGATGAATACCCAACTTTTGTATCAACGTGGACGGGACTGGAGGAGATTATGCTGAGTGAAATAAGTCAAGCAGAGAGAGTCATTTATCATATGGTTTCACTTACTTGTGAAGCATAAGGAATAACATGGAGGACATTGGGAGAAGGAGAGGAGAAGTGAGTTGGGGGAAATCAGAGGGGGAGATGAACCATGAAAGACTGTGGACTCTGAGAAACAAACTGAGGGTGTTGGAGGGGAGGGGAGTGGGGTGTTGGGTGAGCCTGGTGTTGGGTATTAAGGAGGGAACGTATTGCATGGAGCACTGGATGTGGTGCATAAATAACGAATCTTGAAACACTGAAAAAATAAGATAAAATAAAATAAAATAAAGATTCATCAGTCTTTTTTTTTTTTTAAAGTTCATCCACTTAAAAAAATTATTTATTTATTTATTTGATGGAGAGATAGAGAACACAAGCAGGGGGAATAGCAGGTAGAGGGAGAGGGAGAAGCAGGCTCCCTGCTGAGCAAGAAGCCCGATGTGGGGGCTTGATCCCAGGATCCTGTTTTGTTTCCTAAATTCCATATACAAGTGAAATCATATGATATTTTTCTTTCTCTGACTAACTTATTTTGCTTAGCATAATACCCTCTAGTTCCATCCATGCCATTGCAAATGGCGAGATCTCATTCTTTTTGATGGCTGAGTAATATTCCACTGCATATCTACACCACATCTTCTTTTTTTTTTTTTTTAAAGATTTTATTTATTTATTGGACAGAGAGAGAGATCACAAGTAGGCAGAGAGGCAGGCAGAGAGAGAGGGGGAAGCAGGCTCACCGCTGAGCAGAGAGCCCGACGTGGGGCTCGATCCCAGGACCCTGAGATTATGACCGGAGCCTAAGGCAGAGGCCTAACCCACTGAGTGACCCAGGCATCCCCCACAATCTTCTTTATCCATTCATCTGTCAATGGACTCTGGGCTTTTTCCATAGTTTGGCTATTGTGGACATTGCTGCTATAAACATTGGGGTGCAATGCCCCTTAGAATCACTATGTCTGTATCCTTTGTATAAATACCTAGTTGTATAGCTGCTGGGTTATAGGGTAGTTCTATTTTCAATTTTTAAAAAATTTTTTTAAAAGATTTTATTTATTTATTTGACAGACAGAGACCACAAGTAGGCAAGAGAGGCAGGCAGGGAGAGAGAGGAGGAAGCAGGCTCTCCGTGGAGCTGAGAGTCCGATGCGGGGCTCGATCCCAGGACCCTGGGATCATGACCTGAGCCGAAAGCAGAGGCTTTAACCCACTGAGCCACCCAGGCGGCCCCTATTTTCAATTTTTTGAGGAACCTCCAAGTGCAGGGGTGCCTGGGTGGTTCAGACAGTTTAGCACCCATCTCTTGATTTTGGCTCAGGTCATGATCTCAGGGTTGAGGCCTGCAGCAGGCTTCATGCTCAGGAAGGAGTCTGCTTGAGATTCTCCCTCTCCCTCTGCCCCTCACCCTGCTCATGCTCTCTAAATAAATAAATAAAGTCTTCAGAAAAAAAAAAAAAGCTGACGCACACCCCAAACATCACAAAATCTAGCAAAATTACAGAATATTTGTATTAATGAGTGGATTGAACCACCTCTGTCATATTTTTCCCCCTAAATTCTTTGTCTGCATATGTTTTGATTGCCTCCTCATTCGACAAAGGTACTATAATATCATGTTTGACAGAGAGAGTAGAAAGATAATTTAGTTTTTCCTCTAGGGTGACTGTTTGAAATTTGCTTCTTATAATTGATGATGGGTGACTTTACACGGAGATAAACTTGCTATTTATTGTACTGCTTTGGATTTGTACCATTGTCTGATAAACTCTGTTTCTCAAGATTCCGTCAACAAAGGTGCATTAATCATTGGAGTTTCTGCACTCTTGAATTTACTCCTTAAGGGAGAACACTTCCACTGTGATTAGGTGTCAGTGAAGAATGAAACTTCTGCTTAGGAGTTTACACATTGTGAGAATTTTCCAAAGACTAACTTCCTGTTCTGTATATTTAATACCTTGTTGCTTTTTGCTACTCACAGAGTTCCAAACCTGGGCATCGTATGACATATCCATAAGCTCCCTGGATTTCTGGCTCTGCATCTTTTTTTTTAAAAATTTTAAATTTTTTATAAATATATAATGTATTTTTATCTCCAGGGGTACATGTCTGTGAATCGCCAGGTTTACACACTTCACAGCACTAACCATAGCACATACCCTCGCCAATGTCCATTAACCCACCCCCCTTTCCCGACCTGCCTCCCCCCAGCACCCCTCAGTTTGTTTTGAGAGATTAAGAGTCATTTATGGTTTGTCTCCCTCCCGATCCCATCTTGGTTTTTTCTTCTTTTCCTACCCCCCCAACCCCCCTATGTTGCATCTCCACTTCCTCATATCAGGGAGATCATATGATAGTTGTCTTTCTCCGATTGACTTATTTCACTAAGCATGATACCCTCTAGTTCCATCCACGTCATTGCAAATGGCAAGATTTCATTTCTTTTGATGGCTGTATAGTATTCCATTGTGTATATATACCACATCTTCTTTATCCATTCATCTGTTGATGGACATCTAGGTTCTTTCCATAGTTTGGCTATTGTAGACATTGCTGCTATAAACATTCAGGTGCACGTGCCCCTTTGGATCACTACGTTTGTATCTTTAGGGTAAATACCCAGTAGTGCAATTGATGGGTCATAGGGTAGTTCTATTTTCAACTTTTTGAGGAATCTCCATGCTGTTTTCCAGAGCGGTTGCACCAGCTTGCATTCCCACCAACAGTGTAGGAGGGTTCCCCTTTCTCCACATCCTCACCAGCATCTGTCATTCCCTGACTTGTTAATTTTACTGGCTCTGCATCTTTAGGTGAGGAGTATTTCTGGAAGCCACTCCTGTTCAGGGACAGCTAGTCATGGAAGTGACTATGATCCACATAAATATATCTCACTAACCCAAGACTAGATGTGTCCCTAAGATAATTTCCTCCTAGCCAGCTCCCTGAAATATCTGCAGCCTTTCTAAAGACCCAGGCTGGAGGGAAATGAGACTGAAAATTCAGAATGGAAAGAGACAGCAGTCCTAACTGATTGTGCCTAAAAGATCTTACTTACCTGGATAATAACAAAATCTATGACTTTCTGAGCACATTTCCAGAGCTTTAGTAAGTTCATAGGTAATCTGGCTCTGCTCCTGACTACCTCTCAGTTCTCACCTTCCACAGCTTTCCCATCATTCATTCTGTTTCAGGCACAGTGACCTGCTTCTTCTTCAAGTATGCAGGCATTCTCTGCCCCAGGGCCTTTGCACTTGCTATTTTTCTATTTCTAATACTTTTCCCAGATATCCACAGAGAGCTCACTCCCTAACTTTCTTCAGCTTTCTTCTCAAATGCCAGCATCTTACCATCCTATATAAAACGGTACCTTGAAATCCCAGTAGTCCTACCCTCTGTACTTTATTTTTCTCGATAACAGCACCTCTGACATAGAATATATTTACTCACTTGTTTACTGTATTGTTCTCCCTTTAATTAGAATGTCAGGTCATTAGAGAGTAGGGACCTTGTTTTGCTCACTGCTGTGTCCCAGCACCTAGAATATTCTGGCCCAGAGTAATTGCTTGATAAATATTTGTTGAATAAATGAAGTGCAACTGGAAACCACTGAAGAATTTTAAGCAGGAGAGACATGAGGCTTTCCTGGGCCTGCCAAAAGAAATTAATCTCTCAATTTACCTTCCTTCCAAAGCATCTTTCCACAATATTCCTTGAATTATAATCACCTACCAGACTAATATTCTCTACTGGATTGTAGAGGACAGGGAGTGTGTCTAATTCATCAACAGATCCCTGCTACTTGTATCTCAGGATTAATGCTGGCAGAATTAAATGGAATTTGCCTGTTTCTTTGCACAAGAATTCTTGAGCTGGCTCTGTTTGGTTTTCTCAGCTAACTAGATTATAAGCTGTCTCTGAGTAGGGGAAATTTCCTGGGTCATTTATGTCCTCTCAGTATCTCTTAGCAACCATTATGTTGTGCTTCGTCAACCTCCGTGTTTTCTGTCTGTATAATTTCTGTACTTAGTGTCTCCCAGTTCTCCATTATAATGGGCTCCCAAGCAAAACTCCTGTTTCTGTTAGGAGACGTTCAGTTTCTACTTATTAAAGCAGCTTAGACAACTAGGGGCTTATTATCTCAAGTGGCAAAAGGGCTAGAGGGAGGGTGGCTTTAGGAGGGTTTGATTCTGTGCCTAAGTGACAGCTTTCAACTCTGCCATTCCAGTTTGTTTACCCATGGTCGCAAGATGGCTGCAGTGGTTCCAGCTATCACGTTCTTACACACTGACAACCAGAGGCAGGAGAGGGAACTGCTTCTTCTCAGACATCTCTTCAAAGAGCCTTTTCAGGGGCGCCTGGGTGGCTCAGTGGGTTAAAGCCTCTGCTTTCAGCTCAGGTCATGATCCTAGGGTCCTGGGATCAAGCCCCACATTGGGCTCTCTGCTCTGCGGAGAGCCTGCTTCCTCCTCTTTTTCCCTGCCTGCCTCTCTTGCCTACTTGTAATCTCTGTCTGTCAAATAAATAAATAAAAATCTTTAATAAAAAAAACAAAAAACAAAGAGCCTTTTCCCTGGAGCTTTGCTATATATTTCCTTCACTTCTCATTGGCTAGAATGACAACGCATGCCCTTTCCTAAACCAGTTTGATCAAGAAAATAGGATTGTTCTGATTGGCTTAGATCTATAGAGATTCATCTCCTGGCTCAGCAGAGGGGTCTTGTCCCCAATGCAGAGCCACACAGAAGGTTGGCACTCTAACAGCCAGGATGAAGAGGGGGCAGGAATGAATTTGGGTTAACACCAGAAGTGCCTGCTGCATTTTTTTACATGCTCACCCCCCAACATGGCCTGGTTGAAAGGCTTGAAACATTGGAGGTCCAAAGTTATTTCTTTTCATCCCCAAACTAGGGCCATACTATTTTCCAGAATTGGTCTCCGAAAACAACAACAACAACAACAACAAAAACAAAACAAAACCTAAATACTAAGCATATGACTTTATTTATTTTTAAAGATTTTATTTATTTCTTTGACACAGAGAGAGAGAGCGAGCTAGTGTGCACAAGCAGGGGGAGTGACAGGCAGAGAGGGAGAGGCAGGCTCCCTGCTGAGCAGGTTGTGCAATGCGGGACTCGATCCCAGGACCCTGGGATCATGACCTGAGCCGAAGGCAGAGGCTTAACCCACGGAGCCACCCAGGCGCCCCAGCTTATTTCATTTTTAAAAGAAAAGTAGTTTGAATTAAAATTGAACACTGAGCAGGTTGCTTCTTATCCCCGTGCCTCAGTTTCCTAATCTATGATGTGTAGATGATAATAGTACCTAGCCAAGGGGGTTGATGTGGAGATTAAATAAACGATGACACACTGGATTCTTGCCTCCTCAGTGCTTATTCTTTTTGCTGGTGATTTGTTTAACATGGCCCTCCAGCATAGTGCTGAAATGCTGTCTCGTGTTCCTAAGTATAAAAGGGCTGTAGGGGGCCTTGTGGAGAAATTCCATGTGTTCGATAAGCTTCATTCAGGCACACATTATAGTGTCGTGGGCCATGAGTTCAATGTGAATGAGTCAACCACGTACATTAAATAAGGTGTCTTTAAACACAAACACACAGAAAACGGTTCTATACCGATCTGTTGACAAAAGTATGGCCAGAGGCTCATAGGAACCTAACCCTGTATTTCTCCTAGGAGCAGAAACTCCATATGCACTGGCTCAGTGTTTGTGATGCCATTACAGAACACGACTATCATGAATAATGAGAATCAAAAATATTTGTCATGTTTAGGATAACTTCCATCATGGAATAAGAATTTTACAATTGTTAGGTTTTTTTTTTTTTAAGGTTTTTACTTATTTATTTAACAGACAGAGATCACAGGTAGGCAGAGAGGCAGGCAGAGAGAGAGGGGGAAGCAGGCTCCCTGCTGAGCAGAGAGCCCGATGCGGGGCTCGGTCCCAGGACCCTGAGATCATGACCTGAGCTGAAGGCAGAGGCTTTAACCCACTGAGCCACCCAGGCGTCCACTACAGTTGTTAGTTTTAAAGTCAACTAATGTGGGGCTCCTGGATGGCTCAGTTGGTAAAGCATCACCTTCGGCTCAGGTCATGACCTCAGCATCATCCTGTGACGGAGTCCTGCAAAGGGCTCTCTGCTCAGCGGGGAGCCTGCTTCTCCCTCTCCCTCTGCTGCTCCACCCCCCTGCTTGTGCGCTATCTCTCAAATAAATACATAGAATCTTAAAAAAAAAAATAAAGAAAATAAAGTCAACTAATGTAATAATAATAATAGTCTCTAAAGTAGAATGTTAGAACTTTGAGTTAAATATGGATTGAGTCTATATTTCACTAGATTTAGCTTATGCCCCTGGTCAGGGTCAATGAGTAAACACAAAAACAACCACATAAAAAGCTGTTTTCATATCCAGAAAGCTGGGAGCCAGGGATTCAAGTCCACATGAAGCCCACAATGTGGTCACTGCAAGGGATGAGACACAAGGGATGAGAGATAAGAGGCACTAAAGGTCAGAAGCTGCAGAATTCCAATTCCATAGCATGACCACCTGTGCAGGGGTGAGAATTCTGTCTCCACTAGACCCCTTGGTTCAGATCTGGTTCCTCCCTTTCTCCTTTCCTCCCTCCCTCCCTTCCTTCCTTCCTTCCTTCCTTCCTTCCTTCCTTCCTTCCTTCCAATTTTATTTATTTAAGAGAGAGAGCAAAAGGGAGAGCAAACAGGGAGAGGGAGAGAGGGAAGCAGGCTTTGCACTGAGTGAAGAGCCTGATGCGGGGATTGATTCTCAGGACTCCAAGATCATGACCTGAGCTGAAATCATGAGTCGGACACTTGACTGATGGAGCCATCCAGGCACCCCTCAGATCTGGTTTCTTTATCTCAGGTCAGCATGTCCCAGTTTCAGCTGAGAGCAGAGGAGCACTTAGACCCTGTGTTTGTTATAGGAGTGTGGCTGGGCTGGCTCCAGCCTCGTCGGAGAGCAGTATTTCTAGGCACCCAGCAGTATTCTCTCAGTCTTGCCTTTTACCTGCAAGACTAGGTAGGGAGAATTACAACTGAAGCTCTGTTTGAACTTGACCTTTATGGGAAATGCAAAGAGAGAAGAAATTCGAAGCTGGGCTTTGGAGGGAAGGAGTGGATGATTCCATGGTCTATGCTCTTAGCTTATAATATCCCTATGACACAACA
This sequence comes from Mellivora capensis, assembly GCA_004024625.1. NCBI lineage: Eukaryota > Metazoa > Chordata > Mammalia > Carnivora > Mustelidae > Mellivora > Mellivora capensis. The sequence continues at coordinate 29,096 of PISX010011620.1, read as the reverse complement.
GTTTCAAATCTATGTATAGAGCAGCCCATTCAAAGCCATTTAGAATATAGGATAACAATGCCAAAATAATTTCAGTGTAAGTCTTTGATCTCCTCATTATAATGCCATTACCATACCATTATTAGCTAAGATTACAATGACAAATCAATTTTAATTGAAGTCTTTGGAGATGCCATTTATAATGCTATTATCATGTGAATTTGCAATAGAAAAGTTACTTGAGTAAGCTTGTTGAAACAGAGCTATAATGCCACTATAATGGAAAATTTTGATGGTGAAATTATTCCAAGTCCCTAGGGACTGGTGATTATCATATAAAACCACTAACCATGAAAATATCCCCCCTCCCCCCAATAATAAATCATGCTATGGATAGTATCTACTGGTCAAAGAATATCTTTCTCATAGAATGAGTTCCCCCAAATCATATAATCTTAAAGCAGATAAAAGGCTTTCATTTTATAAATGAGAAAACCAGACATAGAGGAAGGAGACATGAAGCGCCCAAGGCCAAGCAGTGAGTATTAGAGCCCGGACTGCTCTGAGGACTTTTGCCTTCCAGTCTTCGAGCCTTTGACTCCTGGGCAAGACTGCCCAGTTTTTGGCCACAGAGATTTTATTCTGGTTCTATGGCTTCCTATGAGAGAACGCTTCTTCCCTGGAAGGGAAATGTGTCCCCCTCACCCCCTCCACAAAGAGAAATTTAAACTCTTCTGGCTTTGAGTAGAAAAAGACAGAAAAGAAAAGTGATCATATTGCACCAAGGAGTTAGAAAATTCAGCCAACCAAGGACTTGGTAAACAGAAAAAAAATCAGTTAACACTAGTTGTTTGACTGAAGGGAGTGTTTAATGTAATCACCCTGGGAAGAAACTGCCTCAAACTAGGTCCTTGTTAGAGAATCTTCCTTTCCGAGAGCCTGTCTTGTGTTGGCACCCTTCTTTATCTTAATTTGTCCAAAGCACAGCCAGTCTCCTCTCACTTGAAAAACCTTCCCCTGTTCCCTGGTCATGGCATACCTCTGCTCTCATTTTTCTCCTGTCTTGCTCATTCTTTAGTGAAAGGGGCTGGACCATGTATGGGGAAGGCATTCTTTTCCCCACATGACTTTGTCTACTCTACCATAGGCCAGAACTCTTGGCCTCTTTGGTCTGAACTTATTCCTGCCTTAGAATGAGCAGCTTATATTTTTGGAGGTCTCTCAGGCACAGTGCTAATGACTTCATTCAGCAAAATCTAGCAGTAATTATTACAACATATCAACCTGGAGCCTAGTAGAGCAATCTATTCAAGATTGAGCAGGTAGGGCGCCTGGGTGGCTCAGTGGTTAAGCATCTGCCTTCGGCTCAGGTCACGATCCTAGGGTCCTGGGATCGACCCCCACATTGGGCTCCCTGCTTAGGGGCGGGATGCCTGCTTCTCCCTCTCCTACTCCCCCTGCTTGTGTTCCCTCTCTTGCTTTGTCTCTGTCAAATAAGTAAATAAAATCTTAAAAAAAAAATAGTGCAGGTAGCCAGAGCCTTACGCTCTTAGCGACTTCGTGTCCAGAGACAGTTTTAGCATAGTAGGGGAGCATTCATGTCTGGACTCAAGCAACGATGTTCACATCTGGGCTCTGTTATTTCCTGGCTGTGTTACACGAGGCAAACAACTTAGCCTCCGCATGGGTCTGTTTCCTTGTTGCAGACATAATGCTAATAATAATAACTTAGTTCAGCGTGTTGTTGTAAAGCTATTACATACAAAACACTTTCAACAGCACCTGATGTGGGGACACATGTCTGTAAGTGACAGGTTTTTGATGCTTTTCTTTTCAACAGCATGATTATGTTTCCCCGATTCTGTTGTTTTGGGGTTAAGGATGAGAGAAATGCAATAAACTGGTGATTTTACATGAATGCCTTCTCCCACAGCAGGTGTGGATGTAGACTTTTGACTCAGGTGCATAACTTAAGGAGGAAAGCTTAACCTTGGGGGAGGCGACTAGCTGCTTCTGGCAGGCAGATGCCAGTTTTCAAGGGGGGCAGGATTCGAAAGGATGAAATGAGTTACCATTCTGATGGATGAGAAACTGGTAAAAGTCAGTTTCATAAAGTCAAGGCCAAAATGTGTGTGTGTTACCAGCTGTGGGAAAAGCTGTGTAACTAATTATCCTTGGGGGAGTGGCAGTCAGTTAAGCTTTAGGTAATCTCAGTAAAATTCCTTAGGCCCACGTCCAGCAGGTCACAGGCTGAACAATGGCTCAGGAATGTCAGAATTCTGGGTTCTCATCCTCGCTCCGCTGCTGATCTGTTCTGCCATCACCCCCCTTCATCCCCTCATGCCTCTACTTCCCTCCTGCCAAATGCCAGAGGTCTCCCTGGGAGATTTTGAGGGATAACCAATGAAAAGGATTAGGGACAAGAACCACCATCCAAATTGTTAATAAAAGTGGCATTTTGTACTCAATTTTTGCATCGAAACCCTTTATATTCTCTCTCTGGCATCCCCCACCCTCCCTCTCTCTTATGCGTGGACTTTTCTCCCCACCCCCATAGAGAAGAAAAACATGATATATATGGTACGATATCTTGCAATAAAATGGCAATCTGGGTGAAGGAGAGAATTAGCTATGCCGTGACATTTCAAGCAGTTTGCAGTCCAAGGGAGAAATTCACCTAAGGGATGCCCCCAGTCCAGCAAACAAAGAAGTAATAGGAAAAATGCTGTAGGAGCTCTGGGTCTTGCGATGGGACTTGGATATTGTTGTCTCCATTAGGTTGGCCAGTGCCTGAGCAAAGGTAATGTGAAGATTCTGGATGCTGAGAAAAATAATAAAATTGCCAGTGTGTTGGAAATTAACTCCATGAGCATAAATAATGAACACAACATTGATTGGAATAAATGATGTACTCTGCTTTAGAAATGTTATTTGAATAACCGATATTGTGCTTTGTCGGGCTATGGTTTCAAATGCATTCGATTATACGTTTTAATGTTTCCCCCCAAACAGTCTCTCAAATCAGTATAAATTGTTGTATGTAGCAGGCATGTCTTGATCTTTAGCTGCCATGACAACGGGATACAGAGAAATGCATTTTCATAACAATTGCTAGCAATGTTTAGTATCACTGTTACTTTGTGTCAGGGAAAGGCTGGCTTTGGGAAGAAGGCAGTATTGTTTTCTTTAACTTGAAAGCTTTTGTTGTAATAATTGAAAAAATAGGTAGAAAAATTGCTGTTTAGGGGAGATGTAGGTAGATGGAAATAAAGCCTGGGGTGGGAGGTGGGGAGAAGGGAGGAGAGAGAGAGAGAGAGAAAGAGAGAAAGAGAGAGAGATCCTTGCCTGGAAAGACGACTACATCCGTGGGTGCAGTGTAAAGCTACCTAGCGAGTAACTGTGTAATCAAATCAGCAAATGGAGTCAAATGATGTGATTTTCAGTGATTTCACAAACTTGGAGAAATATACATGTATTTCCTTCCCCTACCCCAGTGTTTTAACCCAAATCTTCTCAAATAGCTCAGAGAGAGCGAATCTGAGGATTTGCAGTAAATAACATGTTTGTTTGGACAACAGACATTAAAAAAAATCCCAGACACACATGTGTTCCACAAAAAAGGCAGTGGAGGTGACCTTTCTCCCAGTCATCTGAAATCCAAGACGTCTCCTGCCTAGAGGCCCCTTCTCACTTCTAGGGGGAAGGAAGGCTGCATGGCCTGGTGGGAAAGGGAGTATCAGGGGATAAGTTTAGCCCCGGGGCAGGCAGAACTGGGATGATATTCTGGCTCTGCCCTTCCTGAGCTGGAGAGGTTATTTAACCCCTCCCGATCTCTTTATTTTAAAATTAAAGTTACTAAGCTCCTTGTGCTTGGGGAGGGTAAAGAAGATGAGGCAGAAGATGGCTTAGCAAACTGCCTGTCACAGACTGAACCTTCAAAATGTGTTAGCCATCCCTGTTATTGCTGTGAGATAATTTCACAGATAAAGAAAGTCTGGATCATTCTATTATTTTCTACATCAAGTTCTTAATGTTCCTTAAGGTAGCTTTTAGAGATACTAGAGGAATTAGATAACTCTCAGATGACTGGTGTCTTATAGCTCTTGGATCAGTCATGGCTCTGGCAGGAAACAGAATTTCCTCTGAATCAATGATTTAACTAGAGAGAGTTCAGTGAAAGGACTGTTTACAGGGGTGTGAGCAGAGGTAAGGGACCAATAAAGGACAGTGGGACCTCTAGAGATCAGCAGCAGTGGGGAGCCCAAAGTGGCAAAGGGAAGGCAAGTGGCCAGAGCCCAGGAGCGCCAGAGTCATAGAGGGGAGGCGGCCTTAGAAGCACAGGTACAGCAGGACAGGTGGGGAAGAAGTCCCCTGCCCTTTCTCTCCTCTCACCCACTGACCTCCTGCTGGTGCATTGGCTTGGCTGCTTCTCACTGGAAGCCAGAGAGCAAAGGACTAGGGTGAGGCCAACCCCATGGGTCAGCTCCTTGGGGGCACAGAGCATGGAGAGAGGCAAAGAATAGATTCTTGGAGGCAAATGGAAATGAGAGCAACCAGCCAGGGTTTATCTTAGTGTGATTTTTAGTTACTAGGGTAAGCTTCTTAAAAATTGCTATAGAACTGTTTCCTTTTATTGTCTTGTGTGCTATTCACCCACCTCTCCAGTGAAATTATAAGTTCACTGAAGGCAAAGACTATGGCTTGTTCCTCTTCTCGTCACCACCAAAGGCAAAAGGCAAAACAACAAACAAACAAACAAAAAACAACCAATGCTGGCCATAAATAACCATAAACCTAACTGACGGGAATGTAATAGTAAAAATTATCCTTATTATAGCAGAAACTTACATAATATCTACTATGTACCAGCTATTAATCTAAATATGTACTTTGTATATTTTAACTGATTTAATTCCCACAACAACCCTGTGGAAGGCTCTATTATTACTGTAATTTTGCTGATGAAGAAACCGAGGTCCAGAGTGGCAAAGTAGGCAGTGAATCACCCTTCTCTGCAATGTCTGTATCTGCAGAGATCAGAGACGTCCAAGATGGAGGATACAACAGACATGCAAGGGAGGTGAGGTGAGTAGATTTTTGGAGACTCCTTTTTGGTAGGGGCAGGGATTCCTAGACTTTCTTTTTTTTTTTTTTTAAGATTTATTTATTTATTTACTTCAGGATCAGGGAAAGGGACAGAGGAGCAGAGGAGAAGAGAGAATCCCACTGAGCATGGAGTTCAATGGGGAGCTCAATCCCAGGACCCTGAGATCATGACCTAAACTGAAACCAAGAGTAAGACGCTTAACTGACTGAGCCACCCAGGCACGCCGCTCTCCCTGCCCCCCAGCCAAAATTTAAGAGTGCTGTGTGAATGCTAGAGTTTGGGAAATATTTGCTTTAGGGAAAGAGACTGAGTGGATGAACTATATCATAAAGTCTGGGTCCCTCCAGCCTGATGAACACTGCTTGGGGATAATATGCAAGTTTCTTTTCACCATTTTTGGGTCATTCTTACTTACTTCCTAGATGGTTTAAAGTAGGAATGAATAAATTCTTTCTGTCCTAAATGCTGAGGGCCATATCAGATCAATTTCCAGACATCTCAAAAACTTTTGTCACAGCCTGTTGTAGACTGTGATAATGCCCTCCAAAGCTACAGGTTCCCTGGAACCTGTAAACATTGCCCTATATGGCAAAGACTTCAAAGATAGGACTAAATTAGAGACTCTGAGATGGGTAGATCATCCTGGGTTATCTGTGTGTGCCCTAAATACAGGCACAGTGTTCTTTTTAAAAATGAATTAATTTATTTGAGAGAGAGAGTGAGAACACATGAGCAGTAGTGGCAGAAGGAGAAGGAGAGAGACTCTCAAACAGAACCTGACATGGGGCTAAATCTCACGACCCTGAGATCACAACCTGAGGTGAAACCAAGAATCAGACACGAAACTGACTGCCCCCCCCCAAGGCATCCCCGGGCACAGTGTTCTTAGGAGAGACAGGCAGAGGGAGATTTGCTACACACAGGGGAGAAGGTGAGGTGACAATGTGTCAGAGAGAGCTTTGAAGATGCTGGCCTTGAAGACTAGAGTGATGGTGGCCACAAGCCAAGGAGTGCCGGTCGCCACCAGGAGCTGGAAGAAGCAAGAAACCAGATTCGTCCCCACATCCCCTGGAGCAGGCACAGCTCTGTGGACACCTTGATTTCGGCCGAGTGATACAGATTTCAGTGTTTTGACTTCCAGAACTGTGAAGGAATAAATGCCTGATGTTTTAAGCCCCCCAGTTTGTGTATCCTAGGAAACTATACCTGTTGCCCTAGGAAAATCATACAAATCTTGCTGCAGGAGCAGAGTGATCAAGATTCCTCAGGTACAGTGGTAACTGACCTCTGCCCTATCTTTCCACCTGTTTCTGATGCTCTCAAGACGAATTCCCAGGTGTGAATGATGGGCGGGGCTGAGCTTGGGTCCTATGCCTGCCCTTCTCCTTCATCCCCACCATCCTGGGATGAGGAAGGAAGGAACTGGAATTTTTGTTTAAGCAATCATTCAGAATTACATCGAGACTGTACCCGACAGTGGAGAGGTCTATTCCCCAAAGAAATCACTGAGCTTTGAAAAAGAGGGAAAGGACATTGAGACCACTCCAAATGACAAATATCTATTATAGGGATTATTTTTATTATATAACTACTCTTACATAATCTATAACTTCTGTAGAGAAACAGAAGATGGTAGGGGCTGGGAGAAATAATGTCAGGATTAGAACAGGTAAGAAAAGCTTCACTTGAGGTCTGGGTCCTGGGTCCTGGGTCCTGAGCCATGAGCTGGGTTCATAGGGCAGAGACAGGAGAGGAAACTAGCTCAGTCAAAAAAAGGTGATCAAGAACTTGGAAGACAGGCACTCTGTGTCTTATGAGTTTCAGCCACAATACACATCCCATGGGTCTCTATATTTGCCTTCTGAATACTCTTTTCCCCAGAGGTGGTAAAAATAATACTGAATGTTTAAAGTGTATTTTTTTCCCTCTCTTCTTTTGCATGTCTCCCTCATGGCATTCAGAAGTGGACAGAAAAATGAAAAGATATAAGGATTAAGGGAGAAATTCCTTTGCTGTCAAGGTTTTCAAAAAATCAAGACGATAAAAGGAAGAGAAAATCTGATAGATTGATATGTCAGTCCTTACATCTTGGTTTTTGTTTCTCTTTCCTCTACAAAAGAGATGATCTAAGACTGCATGAGGTCCAGTGTTAAGTGACAAACAGAATTAGGACTCAAACAGACACATACCCGCTAACCTGAAGGGCTTCGACAAAAGAGAGCATTACTGCTTTTTGGGACTACCTGCACCATAAAGGGGAAAATTCTGCAAAGGCAGTGCTATATTAGGCCTCGGGTTTGCCTAACTTTAGTTATTTAAGGACCACCATCAAGTGTTTTATGATATCCCCATACCACTAAAGCAATTCATTTCTTAAAATATTAAAAAAATAATCAACTTTTCTTCTTTGGCATGGAAATCCATCATGTTTTTGATGTTATTGCATATTTTCTATGCCTTGAAAGAAATCTTTAACATTTATTTTATTTCTTGATGAATATCAAGAAATATTATTTTTGAAATATAATACTGAATTATTGAAGTATAATATGGATATTATTAAAATATAATATGGATATTTAAAAATGTATACAAATCATCTATGCAGAGCTTGATGACTTTTTACCAAGTAAATGCACCCATGTAACCAGTACCAGACAGGCAATAAAACAGGACCAGCTCCCTAGAAAACTTTCCTCCCACCCCTCTCTGGTTAATATGCTCCTCTAAAAGAAAACACTTTTCTAATTCTATCTTCTCAATCCATTTTAAAAAAAGATTTTATTTATTTATTTGCCAGACAGGGATTACAAGTAGTTAGAGAGGCAGGCAGAGAAAGAGGGGGAAGCAGGCTCCCTGCTGAGCAGAGAACCTGATTCGGGGCTCGAACCCAGGACCCTGGGACCATGACCCGAGCCGAAGGCAGAGGCTTTAACCCATTGAGCCATCCAGGCACCCCCATCAATCCATTTTGACTATATTCTGAATTTTATATAAATGGTATCCTACAGTATGTACTCACTTGGGTCTAGCTTCTTGCATTTGGTATTATGTTGTACTATATTATAGGCTTTCTTTACTGCATAATGTCTGTGATGGAGGTACACTGTCAAAGCTCTCCTGAAGGAAGAACTTTTTGCTAGGAATGCGGTCTGTGAACAGCTTTCTGTCCTCAGATTCTTCAGGATTTGCCTCAGCTGCAGAAACCATTGGCATGCTTTTCCCAAGGTGGCCAATGTTCCATGACTGATCATGGCAGGATAGGAAGGTCCAGCTACTTTGGCTCAGCAGGGGACAATTCTGACACATGAGCTACATATTCGCTGGGCTTCAATGAGCCTATATTGTGGTTCAACCTATTCCTCTGCTTCTTTCCTCTCCCTTCCACACAGTTCCTTCCTAATGAATATTCTGCATATCAAACTCCATTTCTGTGTCTGCTTCCAGGAACCCAACAGGTGCCGGTTGGTCTGAGAAAGTCTGAGAAAGCAGGCAGCATGATGGAGTCTCGGAATTGGGTCACTTACCATTTGGCTGGCAGTGAGGACTTTGTCACCGGTGGTCGCTGGAGCCCAGGTAGCCTGTGGAACAAGGTGGGAGTGTGTGAAAACTGTGAAAACCCTTACCAGTGATGAGTTAGGAAGGAAGGCAAAGGAAATCTACTACCTTGTGCCATGCATCAGGTGTTTGGAAAGTGGTAGAAATCAAAACTACAAAAACAATGCAGTTGGATGACTATTTCCTGTGCCAAGTGGATACAATTGTCATAGTGAGTAGCAGGTTTGACGTGATGGCAGAGAAGTGACTATGGGAGTTAGGGAGATAAAACATGGCATTCCTACAGACAGAATAAAAAATATGCAGAATCAAAATATGCAGCCAACACAAGTACCATTCAGCTTGTATCTACCACCAGAAGAAACCATAGATGGGTGATCAGAAGGAGGCTGAGGGTAGAATTCTCTAAAAAAGTAATGATTTCTTGCCTTGTTTCCAGATCGGAGCCAGTTTTTTGTCTCAGCATTCACTGACTAAAGAATATGTGAGGTCTCCAAAAATAAATAACACCAGGGCAAATATACTTAGGAAGGATTCTCCCAGTCTTCCTCCAAATGGATCTATAGCCACCAACTAGGGTGACTGCACATTGGGGAAGAGGGAACACCCAAACGTTTTGATTAATGCTGGATGTAGGATCTAAGTTGACCTTGTTATCCAGAGACCTATGTCATCATCTTGGTCCTCCTTTTAGAGTGGGGGCATGTGAAAACCTGGTAAGGGAAATCCATTGCATCAGCCCACCCACCCAGTGGTTATTTTTCTGGTCCCTGGATGTATGACTGAGACTGACATACTTGGTAGTTGGGTTCCTAATCTGTGGGGTAGGTGGGGCAGGCCAAGTGGAAACTGCTCCTTTTTCCATCCCTGGCCAAGATGGCAAATAAACAACAAAATGACATCTCAGGATAAGGGGGATAGTGGGAATTCGTGTCACCCTTCAAGATCTAAAGATTGGTGATTCTATCATATTTCCATTCAGTTCATCAGTCTGGCCCCTGTAGAAACAAGATGCATCCCCGGGGATAACAGTAGATTTCAACGAAAATAACCAAGGGCTCGTCCCGGTTGCAATCACCATGGCAAAGGTTTATCTTTGCTGAAACCAAATATCCTGGTTTCATATATGCAAACTGCAGCCGTTAATTTGGTGAATGTATCCCGTTTCTGATGAGAAACACAGTGCATTCAAAAATGATAGGCAATGATACCCATTTGGAGTTTTGCCCCAGGGCTATTTAAACTCTCCTGTCCTCTGTCATAATAGACCCTGGAAAGATCTGACCATTTGGACATCCTACATAATATCACATTAATCCACTATTGATGATTGGGATGATATTGATGATATTATGCTAATCAGGCTGGATGAGCTGAATGCTGGAGGGTCTGTTCCAGAGCACAAGAAACAAGACCTATGAAGATTCAAAAAAGGCCCGCGGGTGAAGTTTCTAGGGACTCCCGAATAAGGGGAATGCCAGGAAGTCCCGCCAAAGCAAAAAGATACACTTTTGCATCCTATCATGAAGGAGGAAGCCCAGTGCCTGGTAAACCCCTTTAAATCTGGAGGAAGCTTATTCCACACCTGGGAGTCCTGCTAAGGCCCATATAACAGGTGTCACAAAAGGCTGCCAGCTCTGAGCAGTGCCCAGAACAGGGAATGGCTCTGCAGCCAAGTCCAGGCTGTGGCGCGATCAGCCATGTGACCACACAACCTGGCGGCCCCCATCTGTGATGGTAGAAGAAAAAAAATGACACAGCAGGAATCCCATCGAACTGTAAGCTATAGCCACTGCCGGAGAACTTTAAGGCTCCTTGTGTCCTAGAGAATGTTGAGGCAAGGAAAGGAGTCACCATTTGGGGAAGCGTAATTGACCTCAGTATCAGGAGGAGGTAGGGTTACTTTTTCCACACTAGGCAGGAAGGAACTTGCAAAGTGTGGCACCCGGGCGATCCAGTTGGATGCCTCTTGCTACTCCCTTGCTCCGCTGTGATGTTAAAAGGTCAAGGGCAACAGCCCCGGCTTAGAAGGGCATGGTGACCAGAAGTTCAGATCCCTCAGCATTGAGGGTCTTCGTCCTGCCACCAGGTGGGTCACAGAGACCAGCGGAGATGTTAGTTGGGCATGAGGGCAATCTAGAATGGATAGTGGAGGAGGGAGAGGGTCAGTGTCAGTGTGGCTCTGAGACCAGCTGCTGGGGAGCATGGGGTCTGTATTCCATCCCACTAATCTTCATCTCTGAGGTCCCATGGGAAGCCCATTGGAATCCTGGAGGAACAGCGTTTTGAACAAAACCAAAGGAGTGGAACGGAGCAGCATCATATGCGGTAGGTGGTGAATCCTGACATTTCCTGCCCAGGGACCCCCTCTGCCTTTCAGAGGACTTGTTTACCCGGTCCTCAGAGTGGTGGTAGCGGACAGCATCTAACTGTCAGCTCTGTGAGCGGCAGAGAGCCGCCTCGCCTTTCCCAGGGCAGCCTGCGCCCAGTGACAGGTGACGGCAGGTGTATAAAGCATTTCAGCTCACTGTGGGACCACACTCTCCAGGGCTCCCCACACCCTTGGCCCAGACTCTGATGGGCCTGCCCTGCGGTGTGCTCTCCCATCTCCTTAGTCCTCATGGATGTTGATCCCTGAGGCTCTTTGCAAGATACAGAAAGTTTCCAGGGGGGCCATCCTGATGAGACATTTCTTCCCAGTGACCGAACCCCACTTCAGACAAAATTTGGGAGACGAGGTCAGCTGACCAGGATTGGCATCCCGACTGGGATTTGTGCTCAGCAAGATGGTGATATAGGAGAGACTTAACCTTAAGTGCCCAGTAGACAATTTGACTGCCTTTAGCGTTCTGTGAATGCATAGCTGGCTCAAAGAAAAGGCAAAGGAGCCGGACGCAGGTTCACATCCTGACTCCTGGGCCAGTGGCTTGAATTTTCTACCTCAGTTTCCTCATTCGTAACATGGGTAAATGAAATCTTCTTCAGACAGTTGTAGGAATTAGAGAGTACATACAGCCCCAAGTGTATCTGGTAAGGAATTAGCTGTCAAAAAATTATCATTTTAAAATTTTATATTTTTAGCCCCTTCCTTCCATTTTTGTGTGTCCAGCCCATCATTTTAGGCAAGAAAATAGTTGTGTTTTGTGTGTGTGTGTGTGTGTGTGTGTGTGTGTGTGTGTATGTGTTTAAATTGCTATTTAAATTCAGTTAGGTGGGGCCCCTGAGTGGCTCAGTCATTAAGCGTCTGCCTTTGGCTCAGGTCATAATCCCAGGGTCCTGGGACCAAGCCCCACATCAGGCTTCTTGCTCAGCGGGAAGCCTGCTTCTTCCTTTCCCACTTCTCTTGCTTGTGTTCTCTCTCTCGCTATGTCTTTCTCTGTCAAATAAATGAAGAAAATCTTAAAAAAAAATAAAGTCAATTAGGTAACATATAGTGTAGTATTAGTTTCAGGGGGTAGAATTTAGTAATTCATTAGTTGCATATAACACCCAGTGCTCATTACAGCACGTGCCCTTCTTAATGCCCATCATCCAGTGACCCCATCCCCCCACCAGCGTCCCTCAGTTTGATTAATGCTTGTTCATTAAGATTTTAGGGATTTAATATATCCCATCTTTCCCGGGAAATTGCACTTTTAAAAAGGAGCTGTGACGTCTATATAAAGGAATGACAGGCCGATGGGTCGGCATTTGGGGAGACAGGAGCCCTTCATTTGGTCCTGTAGAGGAGAACGCTCTTCATGTCTGTACAAGGTAGACTCTCCCCACTTGCAATGAAGAGGAAAGGGAAAACTTTCCACTTTGGGAGGACTGCCCCCTCCCCTGCCATGATCCATGTGGAGAAAGGTTTGCCTACATCTTGCTTTTTCAAGTGGGACAACTAAAATATCTTCTAGCTATTTGTTCCAGTAGTTCAATATATATTCTTGGTTATATCAAATATTTGATATTTTAGGAAATCAGCCTTGTTAAATTAAAGTGGATAAGATGGCATTTTAAGGTCACCTTGCTATGATCAAACATGATGCTGACATTTACAATCCATTTCCATTCCTCCTCGCATGTTTCCTTGTCAGTTAAATCCAGACTCTTCAAACTTAAAGGAGTTTCAAATCTAATAATGCAATTATAAATACTGTACCCAAGTCGCTAACTGCCCACCGATTTCCAGGCAAGTTAGAAAATCTTCATATGTCCTTTCTCTTCATTTAAAAATTTTTCAAACTGAAAGTGGCTTTACTATGTTACCTGCCCAAGTATAAATGAACATAAATATGAAATATTTATAGATTCGTTCAGTGAATGACTTGTGTTCATATAACAATCAAAATAAACTGTCACATTAATTAGAAAGGAAACCACAAATTAAATGACATTCCATTAACCCATGAATTCAAGGTGGTAGAGAACACAGTTTCACAGAAAACACATTGTCACTCATAGAATGAATTTGGGCCACACTGCTGTGGGCAGGTATTTTTTTCCCCCCCACCATTTGCTCTCATGCCGACAGTATCTTTTAAGAATGAAGTCTGCCCCTACCCTTTCCTTGATAGATCACTATTATCATAATGCCTAAATGTCAACTTAGGCACACAAATAGTGTGGAAACAGGTAGGTCAAATGTGGTTATCTTGGTGACCGAGACGAAACCTGCTTACAAAACATAATTTAAAATATCGTAGAGATATTTAAGGGCTGAGAATATGTCCACAGTCCTCTTCAGGAATCCATACACCTTGTTTAAGAAATACTCATGTAGGGGCGCCTGGGTGGCTCAGTGGGTTAAAGCCCCTGCCTTCGGCTCAGGTCATGATCCCAGGGTCCTGGGATCGAGCCCCACATCGGACTCTCTGCTCAGCAGGGAGCCTGCTTCCTCTCTCTCTCTGCCTGCCTCTCTGCCTACTTGTGATCTCTGTCTGTCAAATAAATACATAAAATCTTGAAAAAGAGAAAAATGCTCATGTGTAATGCAGAGGAAACAAAATATAATAATATAACTCTCAACGGGATATGCTGTGAGAAAAATATGGGACTGGCCACTGTGATTAGGAAAGTAATCTGTGTGAACTGCTGGAAATGTTTTCAGAATTTAGTCACTGAAATTCTTTTTACATTGGTAAAATATATAATGCAAAATTTATAATTTTGACCATTTTAATTTTTCACTTCTCTGGCACTATGTTTACATGGTTGTGCAACTCATTGTACCATTATCACCATCCATCTCCAGAATCTTTTCATTTTCCCCAAATGGAACTCTGTCCCCATGAAACACTAACTCCTCCTTTCTCCTTCCTCTCAGTCCCTGGCAGCCACCATGTCACTTCCTGTCTCTATGACGTTGACTACTCTAAGAAAATCATAGAGGAGGAAAGAAAATATTTGTCCTTTTGTGACTAACTTACTTTATATTGTCTTCAAGGTTTATCCACATTGTATCTTAGATCAGAATCGCCTTCCTTTCTAAGGCTGAGTAATATTCCATGGGGTGTATATTCCACATTTTATTGGTCCACTCATTCATCGATGGACATTTGGGTGGCTTCCACATTTTGGCTCTTGTGAATCATGCTGCTATGAACATGGGTGTCCAGAGATCTGTTCCAGTGCCTGCTTTTACTTCTCTTGGATGCATATCCAGAAGTGGAATTACTGGATCATATATATGGTAATTCTCTGTTTAATTTTTTTGAGGAATCACCATACTGTTTTCCACAGCCATTGTATCATTTTACATTCCCACCCACAATGTGCAAGGTTTCCAATTTCCTAAATCCTTGCCAACACTTGTTGTTTTCTTATTTTTTATTTTCTTGCTTTTTAATAACAGCCTCCTAGTGGGTGTGAGGTGGTATCCCGTGGTTTTGATTTGCATTTCCCTAATGACTAGTGATATTGAGCATATTTTCATATTGGCCATTCATATATCTTCTTTTTTTCATTTTTTTCCATATATCTTCTTGAAGAAACATCTATTCCAGTCCAGGTTCATTTTTAAATTGAATTTTTATTGTTGAGTTATGGGAGTACTTATATGTTCTGGACATCAATCCCTTATTAGATATATGATTTTGAAAAATTTCTCCCATCCTGTTTCTTTTTTCCTTTGTTGATAGTGTTAACAAAAGTGTTTAATTTGGATGAAGTCCAAATTATCTATTCTTTCTTTTGCTGCTTGTACTTTGGGTGTCAGATCAAAGAATTCTGTACCAAAGTCAATGTTATGAACATTTTTCTGGTTTTCTTCTAAGAGTTTTATCATTTTACTTCCTATATTTGGGTGTTCATACATTTTAAATTACTTTTTTGGTGTGATATAAGGTGAGGGTTCAGCTTTAACTTCTGCATGTGGATGTCCAGTGTTCCCAACACAATTTGTTGAAAAGACTGTCCTTTCCCCATTGAATGGTCTTGGCACCCTTGTCAAAAGTTATTTGACCATATGTGTGAGAGTTTATTTCTGGGCTTTCTATTCTCTTTCATTGGTCTATAAGTCTGTCTCTATGTCAGCACCATACTGTTTCAATTACCATGGCTTTGTTGTAAGTTTTAAAATCAAGAAGTGTGACTTCTGACTTTGCTTTTTTTTCTCCCAAGATCATTTCCGCTATTCAAGGTCCCTGTATATTCCATATGAATTTTAGGATGCAAGTACAGAGTTCCCATATACCTCCTGCTCCCTGCCATAGAACTCTTTCCACTATCAACATCTACCAGAGTAGGACATTTGTTACAGTCAATGAATATACATCCATGTCATCCAAAGTCCATAGTTTATGGTAGCATTCTTGGTGTTGCATGTTTTATGGGTTTTGACAAAAGTATAATGGTAAATATTCATCATTATGATAGCATACAGAATAATTTCCATGCCTTAAAAATTCTCTATATTCAGCGTACTCACCCCTCCTTCTCCTTAACCCCTGGCAATTACTGATCTTCTTATTGTTTCCATATTTTGGTCTTTTCTCAATGTCTAATATTTGGAATCATACTGCATGTGGCATTTTCAGATTGGCTTCTTTCATGTAGTAATATGCATTAAAGATTCTGCCACATCTTTCCATGACTTAATAGCTCATTTCTTTTTAGCCACTGTCTGGATGTACCACAGTTATCCACTTATTTCCTGAAAGACATCTTGGTTGCTTCCAAGTTTCAGCAATTGTGAATAAAGCCGCTATAAATATTCATTTAGAGGTTTTTGTGTGGACTTGTTTTCAATTCCTTTGGGCAACTACCAAGGAATAGGATTGCTGGATAAGATAAATAAGAGTGTGTTTAGTTTTTAAGAAGTTGCCACATTGTCTTCCAAAGTGGATCTAGCATTTTGCATTCCCACAAGCAATGAAGGAGAGTTCCTGTTGCTCCACAGCCTCACCAGCTTTTGGCATTGCCAGTGTCCCAGATTTTAACCATTCTAATAGGTGTGCAGTGACATCACATAGTTTTAATTTGCGATTCCTTAATGACATACGATACAAAATGTATTTTCATATGCTTATTTGCCATCTCTATATTTTCTTTGGTGAGGTTCTGTCCCTATCTTTTGCCCATTTTTTTCTAATTAGTTTTTAAAATTCTAGCATAATTAATGTACAGTGTTATATTAGCTTCAGGTGTGCAATATAGCGATTCAACAATTCTGTACATTGCTCAGTGCTCATTACAATAGGTGTACTCTTAATCCACTCTTTTGCCCAATTTTTTAAAAAAAATTTTGTTTATTTTTCAGAGAGAGAGAGAGAGAGAGAGTGCACAAGCAGGCAGAGTGGCAGGCAGAGGCAGAGAGAGAAGCAGGCTCCCTGACAAGCAAGGAGCTGATGTGGGACTCGATCTCAGGACCCTGGGATCATGACCTGAGCCGAAGGCAGTGGCTTAACCGACTGAGCCACCCAGGTGTCCCTCTTTTGCCCAATTTTTAATCAGGTTGTTTGTTTTCTTAGAGTTTTAATACTTTGCAAATCTTGGATAAAATCCTTTATTACATGTCTTTATAAATATTTTCCCCTAGTCTGTGGCTTGTCTTCTCATTCTTTCTATATATAGGCTATATATGTATACATATGTGTGTGTGTGTGTGTGTGTATGTGTGTATATACATATATTTCTTTTTTTTAAAGATTTTATTTATTTATTTGACAGACAGAGATCACAAACAGTCAGAGAGGCAAGCACGGAGAGAGGAGGAAGCAGGCTCCCCACTGAGCAGAGAGCCTGATGCGGGGCTCGATCCCAGGACCCTGAGACCATGACCTGAGCCAAAGGCAGAGGTTTTAACCCACTGAGCCACCCAGGTGCCCATATATATATATATATATATATATATATATATATATATATATATATATATATATATATATTTCTTGAAAGAGATGCCCAAAGCAGGAAAAAAAATAAAAGTTGGCATATAACCTTATCCTGTGTTTCATTATCTGTAAAGTTCAGACAAAGATTTAGATAATTTGCATATAATATCTAGCTTTTCCTCTTCCTATATCCCTATCCCCATACTGGAGTTTCACGCACATAGTAAGATCTAACTTTTTTCAACAGCTATTACAGTGCTAGATTTAGATAAAGATTCTTTATCCCCAAGAATAATCTGAATATATGTGGAAAGGGACATGTTAATCCACATTTCAATGAGATAGATGGGCCCAAAGGAGAAACCAGGCTAAGATCCAGGAGAAATAAATTCAAGGCCAACCTGACATTTTGCTTTTTGTGTTGCTCTGTTAAAAAAAGAGCAAAATATCTACTCTTCCAGCACTTGGCTAACATACTGATGACTCACTCAAGTACATTTGTGAGGTTCTTTGAGCTCTTTGGAGGTTAGGTAGGCCTCAAGTAATAGATCTGGAGTAAGGCCTCATGAAGGGCCGAAGGCAGTGGCTTAACGGACTGAGCACTTGAAACAGTTACGGTTTCTGCTAGTTTTAACATCAGTTGTCCTTTTGCTCTTCTGTAATTCTTTCCCTTATAGCAGAGTCTTTTGTATCTCAAACATTTAATGTGCTGTTTATTGCATTTGTCGTACATATGTAATATGGTTGACCCTCAAACAACATTGTTTTGAACTTTGAGGTCTAGTTGTACATGAATTTTTTTTTTATAACACAGGACCATAAATATATTTTCTCTTCATTATTTTTTTTAAATAAGATTTTATTTCTTTATTTGAGAGAGAGGGAGAGAATTAGAGAGGAAGAGAATGAGAGGGGAGAGGGTCAGAGGGAGAAGCAGACTCCTTGCTGAGCAGGGAGCCCGATACAGGACTCGATCCTAGGACTCCAGAATCATGACTTGAGCTGAAGGCCATCGCTCCACCAACTGAGCCACCCAGGTACCCCCCTGTGATTTTCTTAATAACGTTTTCTTTTCTCTAGCTTACTTTATTATAAAGTACAGTACCTAATACCTATAACATAAAAAATATGTGTTAATCAACTGTTGATGTTATCAGTAAGACTTCTAGTCAACAGTAGTCTATTAATAGTTAAATTTTAGGGAGTCAAAAGTTGTATGTGAATTTTCGACTGTGTAGGGGGGCAGGGTCCCTAACCCACATGTTGTTCAAGGCCTATCTATCCATATATTTATCTCTGTGTGTGTGTGTATGTATGTATATATATATAGATATATTTAAATTTCTTTCCTTTTGTATTATACAGGTTAAGAACTTCAGTATAATGTTAAGTATAAGGAAGAAACAGGCATCTTTGTTTTTTCCTTTAAAGAGACTGCATGTATATAATGCTTTAGCTTTAGATATGATGTTTACTATAGGTTTTTGGCAGATACCTTTTATAACTTAAGGAAGTTCTCTTTCTAGTCCAAGTTTGCTAAAAAGTTTTTTTTCCTTGCATATATTGAGATTATCATACATTTTTGTCTGTAAATATGATGAATTATGTTAGTAGATTTTCTAATATTAAACTAACCTTGCATTCCTGGAATAAGCCCTACTCGGTTAGCATCTTAAGTATTTTATGCATTTTTGGATTCGGTTTGTTGATTCCATTTAAGATATTTGTATCTTTATAAGTGAATTTGATGTATAATTTTCTTTTCTTGCACTGCTCTCGCTGGTTTTCATATCAAAGTTGTATTAATCTCATGAAATGTGAGTCTCATGAAAGGAGGATGTTTACTCCTTCCTTCCTTTTCCAATCTAGTGGCTTATGACAATGAGACTTGATCCCTTTTTGCTTCAGTTTCATAATTTGGGAAATGGAAATACTGATATCATAGGGATATTTTGAGAGTTAAAACAGTTAAAACAAACAAAGCACTTAGAACAGTGCTCATAACATAGCAAGATACCTTTTAGTTTTAGCTATTATTGCTATTGTTCTACTCTCTAAGTTTGTATGAGAGGAATGATGTGCTCTTAGAGACTGGATAACAGTCACCTGCAAATCATCTAACTTTTTTCTTTTTGTGGGTATATTTTAACTTACTCACTTGCAATTTTATTTTTTTCTTCTTCTTGAATTGTTTTTGGCAAGCTATATTTTTCTACCACTTTGTCCATTTCATCTAAATTTTTCAAATGCATTGGCTTAATGTCTATAGCATACTGTTATTAATAATGCTGTATCTATATTTCTGGCTCCCTTTCCATATTTCCACTTTTGGGGGGATACTGAGTGCTAAGTTCACTAAATTTTAGATTTCTTTCCATATATATGTGTATATGCATATACACACATATATATATGCTTTTATTACACTCCACATGTCCCAGTTGGTAATATTTTTCATTGTTACTAAGTTTGAAATGCTTTCCAATTTCCATTGTAATTTCTTACTTTGACCCATGAATTCATTATATTTATAAACATTTCCAAAACAAGGTTTCTATGGTTTCCCTTCTATTATTGAATTTTACTTGTATTGTATTGTCATTGAGACTTGTATATAATATAACTCTGTTTCAATATCCATAATACATTTATTTATTCCTTGTAATCCCTCTCTGGAATGTGATCCCCATGAAGAAAGGAACTTACTCTGTTAAGTTAGCTATCATGTCCCCAGTGTCTAGGATGGTGTTTGGCATATACCTGTAACTCAGAATTTGTTGAATGAAAGAATTATTGATGCTGATAGTAATGCTTGCTGATCAAATTCTCTTTCCTCTAGGTGTTCTTTCTTGGCCACTGAGAAGAAGATGCAAATTTCCACCGGTTCCAGTCTACACTCATACCCTTGGCTCCATGACTCATATCCATATGTGTCTGAAAAACATCAAAATTTCCTGAGTGACAAAATTCTGGAGACCTAAAGTAAAGCATGGTGATATAGTTAATGATACTTGGAATTTGAGATCTTTTTATTTTTAATTTTTATTTTTTTAAATTTCTTTTCAGCGTAACAGAATTCCTAGTTTTTGCACCATACCCAGTGCTCCATGCAATGCATGCCCTCCATAATACCCACCACCTGGCTCCCCCAACCTCCCACCCCCCGCCCCTTCAAAACCCTCAGGTTGTTTTTCAGAGTCCATAGTCTCTCATGTTCTGACCACATACATACACGATGATGACTGATAGTCATGTTAATTAGATTGATTGTGGTAATCATTTCACAATGTATACATATATCAAAATCACATTGTACAACTTAAATATATACAACTTTTATTTGTTAAAAAATGTAGAACTTAGAGGACATAGTCCTCTATGTATTCTGATTAACTAATTAATGTAATTCTAATCTGTCCATTCTCAGCACCCAGGCATTGATGTGACCTCTGCTGCCCACAGACCAGAAAGGTTGACAGTAGCAGAACCGGGAATCCTCATAAAAAACTTGTATTTCCTGTATTTAATGTTCTCCACAAAACAATATTCATACATTCTGTTATGCATTTATAGAGTGGAGACAGCTGGCCATCACTCAGCTTGGTGTATCAAATAGATACTTCTGAAAATATACAAGCTCTGAAAATTTTATTCTTCAGACAACTTTGGCTTTGAGAACTCTGTATATCTTAAAAGCAGTTTCATAATGTCAGTAGTTTTCTGTGATTGATAGTCACAGCACACTGAGCTCATGGAGACATTAAAAATGTGGCATAGAAAAAGGGAAACAAGTACTTTCCAATATTGGATTCTGTAACAGTAAGTAATCTGCTCCTGGCTTTCCCTCCCTTAACTGAAAGTTTTTTTTCCCCCTCTGGTTCTGAAAGGTCTGTGTTTTATTACATTCTAGTTTTGGATATCCTAATAAAAATATATATTTTTTGATGCTTGCCAGAATCCTATTTCTCAACATAGAGGGAATTATTGCCTAAGTGCTGTAATTCTGTTTCTCTTTGGAAGGCTGAGACTCCAAATTAAAAACAAAACCAAAAAGCTGTCAATGAGCAGGGACGCCAGGTAGAACAGTGACATTGGCAGGTCTCTCCTGGGGGTGATGGGCATGCTTGTGTGCTCCATTCTCACGAAGGTGGAGGTGTTTCCATTACTGGGTGTGGTGGCTGAATGCCACAGAGAAGCAGTGAGTCAATGTAGGGACAATTCTGAGAAGCACAGGGAGGTTATCCTTTCTGAATGTGGAGGGATGTTATTATTTTCCCTAACTAGAGTGTCCTATGAATAAATGATAGTGGGATAGCTGCTATAACAAATACATTTGGAAATGGAATGGCTCATCACAGAAGCATATTTCTTGCTCCGTAATTAGTTTTCTGGAATTGGTGTTCATGTTGGCAGGGTGGCTTCCTTTGACCAACTCACTTAGGAACACAGACTCCTTCCATCTTGTGGCTCTGCCATTCCTTAGAATAGCGGTTAGCATTTTTTTGGGGTTTTTTTTTTTTTTTTTTCTTCAAAGAACAAGATAGTAAATATTTTAGGCTCTGCATACTCTACAGTCTCTGTCACAATTATTCAATGCTGCCATTATATGAAAACAGCCATAGTCAATAAATAAGTTAATGGGGTGGCTGGTTCCAATAAAACATTATTTATAAAAAAAAAAGGGTGGTAAATTGGATTTGGCCCCGGGGCATAGTTTGCTTATCCCTGCACCAGAGTCTGGTCATTCTCTTCTGTATCTAGTAGAGAAAGGGTAGGAGCATGGAGAAGCAAATGTGGAAGTTTTCCACAGGGCAGACCTGGAAGTAAAACACATCATTTCCCCTCAGGTTCATTGGCTAGAAATCATGTTTTTGATGACACTCAATTACCAGTGAGCTTGGAAAATAACATCATGCGCCCAGAAAGAAGAAGAAACACATCGGCAAATGGGTGGCGGTCTTTCCTACATCTAGCCTAAGAGAAAATCTGAGGATGGAATTCAAGGTCCATTCTCTAAGTATTCTACCATGTTCTCAAACATGGGGACCACAGAACATGGTTTTGCAATTAGACAGACCTGGGTTTGAATCCTAGCTAGGCTGCTTTTTTGCTGTGTACACTTGGGTAACTTATTTAACCAATCTGCGTCCCAGTCCTCATCTGGAAAAATAACAGTAATGATACTCCAAACATCACAGGGAGTGTTAAATAAAAATGATGATGATCACTTCATATATGTTTAATAAATACTAGATATTATCATTATTATTCAAATAATGACCCTTCCTCCTGGTAAAGTGTAATTTAATGCTTTGCTGCTGGGCTTGAATCCTCACTCCACTGTTTACTCGCTGTGTCATCTTAGACAAATTATTTACCCTCTCTGTGCCTCAATTTCTTCATTTGTAAAATTACAATAATAATAATGCCCATCTCTAGGACTGGTGTAATGCCTAAGTGATTGAACACATATGAAATCATAGATGCCTAGACTTAACAGTGCTCAACATGTGTTACCTATTACCTTGATATGCTGATCCCTGGCATCCAAAGAAGATACTAATGATAAAAAATCATCACCGTCACATCCACATATTAATTTATTCAGCAAACATTGAACACTTAAGGGCAAAATTTTATGCTAATCCCTGAGGCCCTAGATGGTGACTAAGACTGATATGGTTCTGGTCTTCATGGAGCTTACAATGAGTTTGCTAATAGTATTTCCTTTTTTTGAGCACTCCTTGCAGTGATCTCTTTTAGCATGTTATTTAATTTTATCCTTTGCCATCACTCTGTGAAATTAGATATTATTGTCTTTATTTTACAGACAACGTAGTGGGTTTAGAGAACTTAAATAATTTGAGTAAGGTCACGGAGCTGGTAAATGGAGGAGGTGGTATTTGAAACTATGTCCCTCAAATTCAAATGCCAATGGTTCTAACAGTCACACTGGGCAGTCAGATCTGGCCATGTAAAAAGATTTGTCTGGCAAAATATATACGGTTTAATGGGAATGTGGGTTGGAGGTGGGGGAAGGGAGGGCTGTAATGGTGAGGGTGGCCTCTTGGCCTGTCTGGGAATTCAGTTCCATCTCCAGACCATTTATGACAGCAAATGCTCTCGCTCTTGGATGATTTCAAACATCCCACAGGATTAGAAACATGTAATCTTATCAACCAGGTTTGGTTCCCATCTGCAGGAGAGCTGGGCTTTTCAATTTAACCACTGGCTTAAAAAATGGAAAAAAAAAGGTAACACAAAGAAATCTACTGTCTCTACCCTTCTTTAAAATGATGAATGCTTTTTTAAGGCAAATCCATCATTGGTCACTTGAGGGAGGAAATGTCAAGAAAAGTTATGGTTTGTTAGCTTTTACTTCTTGACATTATACAAGAAAGTAATTGAAGTACAACAAATGCCATGTTGTTTTACCTCATCTATTTATATAGCAACCTGACAAGATGAATATATATGTTACTGCGGATTTGGAAAAAAAAGTGACACAGGCTCTGTGATTCGTTCTGTTGTCTTATCAGTGCTGATCAGATGCTCTTTCCCTCAAGAAACCACATGGCCGAGGATTTGGTATTCTTTCATGTGGATTCCTGGATATTAAACCCTTGAACTCATTTTACACGCTCAGCCCCATTAGGCTCTTATCTCAAGTTCTGAGAGCTTTAACACGGATGTATAATAAAACGTGCACAAATTCAATTCAATTCGACAAATATTTATTTAGCACTCACTGTGCAAGAGATACTATGCCAAACAGAGATGCCATTAAGTCACAATCTATGATAATTCAAGTGCAGCCTGGGCTAAATGTTACCATTATACCATTTATGGGGAAAAAAAAAGGAGTCTGCTAAGCAAATCAACAAGGTAGATCTCACTATATATTACACGATGCTCCTGAAAACTTGTATGTAAATCAGATTTTGAATGCACTAGGAGAGCTTGCTGTTCAAAGAATTTTATAATAATGTTTCTGGAGAATATATAATCACTGAGAAATAAGGATTTTTAAGTTAGATATTTAAAAGGTGAGTGGCTACTTTATTGAGGGATATTAGGTGACTAGTATTATGAGAAATTCCAAGGCTTGTTTCTATGACAGCCCAATCTCTTTGTGGTTGGGTAGTCTGGGTGTCAAGGAACTTAAATAGAAGAGACATGTTAAATTATTTTTCTTTTTCTCCTGAAAGGTGTCAGCCACAAAACAAAGGTACAGAGCTGCTTATTCTGGGGTAAAGATCTCTTTAGTTTTCCACATAGATTGCAGGGGAATAAAAGAGATACTAAAACTATACCTAATAGGAAGAGGCAGGGTGAGTTCTCAGTGTGTCTTAACCTTTTTATTTTGCTGAAATTGCCTTAGAAAACCAGCTGGGATCTCAAGTGAGTTACTCGGGGATATAATACTAAGAATCATGAGAAAATATCTTCTATGGAAAGAATATAGTAAGATGATGTTACTTTGCATTTTGGTTACTCTGTTTTGTTTTTTTTTAATAGCCCCTTTGTCAAACTGGTCCCTTTATCAAAACTAGTTCCTGTCCGTATATAAGTGGGTTGATAGGTTGGACTCCAGAGAGTTTGAATTAAGAACCATCATTTATATGTCTGTACTCTGTAGTGAAGAATGTGGCCTTGCCCAAAGAGATACTGGGCTTTGCCCTCAGCTTTTGGGAGGTAATCTTTGTCATACATGATTGGAGTGTCTTTGTTTAGGGTGGAGGTTGGGCACACTGGGTCTTAGCGTGAGACTAGCCACACCTGATAGTCTTGGGGTCGGGGCTGGTCATGCTAGAGAGATTTGTTTTGGAATCCCTCAAACTTGTAATTGGTGTCATAAGTGAAAGGAGTCTTGGGGACGATTTTCCTTTACCATTGCAGTTTGGATAACTACAGTTAAGTACCAACCAAAAGGGGTCTAAGGACATGCAAATGTGTCCCATTATATACAGCAATGATATCTGGCCTCAAAAGTCCTTCAAGGGGCGCATGGGTGGCTCAGTGGGTTAAAGCCTCTGCCTTCGGCTCAGGTCATGATCTCAGGGTCCTGGGATCGAGTCCTGCATCGGGCTCTCTGCTCAGCGGGGAGCCTGCTTCCCTCTCTCTCTCTGCCTGCCTCTCTGCCTACTTGTGATCTCTCTGTCAAATAAATAAATAAAGTCTAAAAACAAAACAAAACAAACAAACAAGGATGATTATAAAAAAAAAGTCCTTCAAAAGAAGAAAATTTACTTGGAGGTACTTGTAAAATAGTCTAAATCTGACAAGTTTAGGAAAATCAGCATTAGGCAGACATCTTTTTATGAATCCATTTGAAATTAGAACAATCTTAATGGGTTTGAGTGATTTCAGGGGTTGCAAAAAAATACCATATGGGGCCAGGTAGTGTAGGTAAGTGTAGCACTAGGTAAGATCTGTGGTGAACTGAGGAACATATGCTTAGTCTAAAGGCATTCAGGGTTAAGAAAAATGTAAAACACTATAAGGACTATTAAAAAATGTCTGTAACAGGAGCTGACCCAGAGACCACCAGTTTGCCTTTTCTCTATAATCTGGACTGAAGACTCCAGTTACAGATTGGTCTTTTTTTTTTTTTTAAGATTTTATTCATTTATTTGACAGAGAGAGACAGTGAGAGAGGGAACACAAGCAAGGGGAGTAGGAGAGGAAGAAGCAGGCTTCCCGCTGAGCGGGGAGCCCGATGTGGGGCTGGATCCCAGGACCCTGGGATCATAACCTGAGCCAAAGGCAGGCGCTTAATGACTGAGCCACCCAGGAGCCCCAGATTGCTCATTTTTTAAGTGAATGCTTTAAGATATTCAACTTTTCTATCTCCCTCTCTTCTTAAATTTTTTTCTTAGAATTTATTCATTCAACTAAATTTATTTCAAACTTATTGGCATAAAGTTGCTTGTCATACCTTCTTATGACTTAAAATGTTTACAGAATCTGTGGTAATGCCTCATTTTAAATTTCTGACTTGATTATTTGTGCCTTGTGTCTACTTTTCTTGGCGTCTTATCATGGATTTATTAATTTTGGTAGTTTCTCCCCAAAATAAATCTTGGTGGTTTTCTTTATTGATGTTTGTTTACTATTTTATTTATTTTTTATTTTTTAAAGATTTTATTTATTTATTTGACACAGAGAGAGAGAGAGAGAGATCACAAGTAGGCAGAGAGGCAGGCAGAGAGAGAGAGGGAAGCAGGCTCCCTGCCGAGCAGAAAGCCGATGTGGGACTCGATCCCAAGACCCTGAGATCATGACCTGAGCTGAAGGCAGAGGCTTTAACCCACTGAGCCACCCAGGCGCCCTGTTTACTATTTTATTAATTTCTATTCCTATATATATATTTTAAGCCCAGTGGAATGACTAGACTTTTTAAATTAATTAATTTATTTTTAAGATTTTATTTATTTCTTTGATAAAGAGAAAGAGAGAGAACATGCACAAGCAAGGGAGAGCAAGAGGGGGTGGAGCATTGTCCCCACAGAGTAGGCGGCCTGATGTAAGGCTCCATCCCAGGACCCTGGGATCATGACCTGAGCTGAATGAAGGCAGACAGTTAACAGACTGAGCCACCCAGGGGCCCCATCTTCCTGTGTTTCTTTATCTGTCCTTTGTTTTTCTACCTTATTGACAAGTATGCTTGGCTATTTGTCCATCTTTTTCTTTTTCTAAAAAAACTATGTATTTTCCTTAAAGTATGGGTTTATCTGCTGCTCATAAATTTATGTCTACACATAAACACCATCTATTAGTTTTATTATTATTTGGTTAAAATATATGTGAATTGCCACAGTAGTTTTTTGATTTACAGATTATTTAGAAGCATATTTTGAAATGTTCAAACTTACGAGGTTTTTTAGCTTTTGTTTTGTAACTGATTTCTTGCTTCATTGTATTAGGGCCAGAAAACATAGTCTGGTGGTTTAAATCATTAGAAATTTTTTGAGACTTGTTATGGACCAAAAATATTTACAAATATTACATATGTTCTTGGAAAGAATATGCGTTTTCTGTAGTCACTAGTTAAGAATATGTGTTTTCTGTAGTCACTAGAATATGTGTTTTCTGTTGTCACCAGTTAGTAGTTTCCTGTAGTCTATAGCTGTCCATTAAGACAACTTTGTAATTGTATTATTCAAATAGACCTTCACTGATTTTTATTTGTTCTGTAAGCTATCACTGAAATCTCCCACTATGATAGTACTTTTGTCTCTTTTGTATCTTGTCAATTTCTGCTCTAGGTATTTTGAGGCTGTTTTATTTACAACACATGTCTTGTTACTCTATCTCCAGGGTGACCTGAAAATTTTGTCATTAAGGTTTTTGCTTTGTCTGATAATACAGGTATACCAGCTTTTAAAAATTTAATGCTTATGTAGTATATTTTTTCTGACCTTTTATTTGTAACTTTTTGTGTCCTTACACTTTAGGTGTCTTCTTGTAAACAACTTGTAATTTAAAAATATCTGGCTGAAATTCTTTGTCTTTTAATTGGAATGATTGGTCCATCTACATTACTGATATATTTGAGTTTAAATCTGCAATCTGAGTGACACTTGCTGAGGTGCTCAGAGCCATTTAAGAGTAAACTGTCCTGAGGGCTCCAAGATGGTGGGGGACTAGGAAACCTAATCTTGTTGGGTCTCAGGAATTCAGCTAGATAGTTATCAAACCATTCTGAACACCCGTGAACTCAACAGGAGGTCGAAGAAAAGAATAGCAGCAACTCTATGAACAGAAAAACAACCACCTTCTGGAAGGTGGACATACAGAGAATTGAATCAGAGGCGATATATGGGAAGATATACGGGGCACGGGAGCAGGAAGGGAGTCTCCATCAGCCATTTACTGGCAAGTGAGAGAGCAGCGGAGCACAAAATCGAAGTTTTTAGAAGTCTGTTGCATGGAGGGACATTGTTCCAGTGGCTAAGTGGGGGCGGAGTGGAATCCTAGTGGGGAGAGTGTGGTCTCAGGACCCACAGTGTCACAGAAAACCCCGGGGGTGTTTGAGTGCGGCAGAGCTCCCAGGTATCAGAGCTGGGATGCTGGCTGCAGAGATGGTGTCAGTTAGGCCACTACTATTTCAGCTGGGACACAACAAATGGCTGGTCTGGGGAACTTCCCTTCCTCCCCTGGGAGAAGCGGTGTGGGAGCACGGGGCAGGAATCTGCTGGGTTTGGAGACTCCAGAGATAGCAACGCTTGGTCACAGGCTGGGTGATCTCAGAGTATGGCCAGAGACCAGGGAGATGGGAGGGATTGACTCATTTTCTCTGAGGGTGCACTGAGGAGTGGGGCCCCAAGCTCTCAGCTCCTCTGGGCAGAAGACTGGGAGGCTGCCATTTTTATTCCCATCCTTCAAAGCTCTAGAGAAAGCATTCAGGGAACAAAAGCTCCTGAGAGCAAACCGAGCAGATTGCTTAGCCGTCCCCCCGCCCTGCAAAGGCGGTGCAATTCCGCCTCCGGCAAAGACATTTGATACTCACTGCAACAGGCCCCTCCCCCAGAAGATCAGCAAGATCCAGCCATGACCAAGTTTATAATCAATGAGAACTTCAAACCTCCAGTGCTAGGGAAATAGTCACATGGCTTTCCCCTCATGATTCTTTAGTCTTTCACAATTAATTTTTAAAAATTTCTTTCTTTTTTCTTTTTTTTTTGAATTTTTCTTTTTCCCTTTTTCAACTGACTTATCAGTTCCTTTTTAAAAATCTTTAATTTTCATTTTCATAGTCATATTCTATCCCTTCAGTGTATATGACCTTGTTTTTGGTAAATATATGCCTTTCTTTCTTTAAAATTTTGGAATGCAGGTTCCTCTAACAGACCAATATACCCTAAATCTAGTGTATGGCTTTGTTCTGTGCACCCGCCTGACCATATTCTCTCTCTCTCTTTTTTTTTAAATATTTTTAAAATTTCTTTTCAGCGTAACAGAATTCATAGTTTTACACCACACCCAGTGCTCCATGCAATGCGTGCCCTCCATAATACCCACCACCAGGCTCCCCCAACCTCCCACCCCCCGCCCCTTCAAAACCCTCAGGTTGTTTTTCAGAGTCCATAGTCTCTCATGGTTCATCTCCCCCCCAATTTCCCTCAACTCCCTTCTCC